>PVIW01000646.1:342706-430142 GCA_004026585.1 Noctilio leporinus
AAAGAAAACAGTGCTATAAAGAAAAAAAAAAAAAAATACAATCAAATGATCACCTCATTCTCTTCTCCTTCCTACCTCCTAATGGCAAAAAAATGAAAAGAAGAGGTAACCATCAGGAAAGAAAGGACACAGTGTTGTATTGTTCATGGACACAGAAGAATTAAAAAAAGCAGGATATTAAAATACAACAAATAAAAGTATATTCTTTGTCCCTAAAAGACATAAAAGTTAGAAATGAAATAATTACATTCTTTGGATACTATCTCTTTAAATGCAAGAGTAAGTATATCACAACTAAATGTTTACCAAGCACTAACTAGCTAGTAGGCTCCTTTGAGAGATGGGCCAGATTTTATTTGTGTATTGCCAGGTTTGGTGTGACATTTAACACAGGGCACACTATGTTTCTTCAACCAAAATGCAAGGCATATGCACTTGATAAACATCCATGTAACTCTCTTTCTATAGTTTTAGAATACTTTGGGAAATAGATAAGATTGGTGGTCAATAACGAGACACGAAACACAAAACAATACAGTTTATAATATGGTTATAAACTGTAACTGTTTACCAAAAAATCTTTCTGACAAAAAAATGTTAGGAAGAATTAAAATTTCTAAAAAGGACTCATGAAAATGAGAGGCTGAATAGAAGCTTTTGATCAACAATTATGAATTAACAATTACAAAGTTAGAAAGGGACTTAAAGATCATTTATTCTACTTCCATACCTTCGAATAGGATCACAATCAAACCATCCCTACCAAAAGACAGCTAGTAGAGATTTAAAAACTCATCTTAGAAAATTACTCCACTTTTTAAACTACTCTCACAAATCTGTCTCAACTTTATCTAGCAAATGCCTGTCCATACCTGACTGTACCAAGTATTCTAAGGTATACTTTCACTAGGTCTCCCATATATAAGTATAGTTATCTAGAAGAAAAAGTTTTTTCAATAACGCTGAGTGCTTTCAAATATACATGTATGTTCATTTATAAACAGATGCCTAAATATTAGTGAAGTCATAATATAAATCAGCCCAGAAATGAGATGTAATCAGAGAATCAAAGAATTTTAGTGCTAGAGGTATCTCAGATCACATAACAGAACTCTATTTATTTGCAGATGAGCCAAGTCAACTTTACAAAGACATTACTTCTATTAATGGAATATAAGATAACATTTTATAGTTTTTAAGGAAGCCTCATTTAATAGAATTGATTAATCTTCTTATAGATCAAATCATTTTGAAATGTTACTATCCGATCTACCTGCCTCATATGGTCAGGTAAAGTCCCAGAACTTGACCTTTTATCCAACAGAAATGACAATCCTGTCATGTTGTTGGTAAAGAGGGGGAGTTAGGGAAGAGAAAGGTCTTCAGTTATTGAGCACTAAGAGTTTACCTCCATAAAACAGTCTAATCTTCCCAAGAATCTTATAAAATATAGACAGTACTTACATCTTTTTGAGTATTGGTACATGTTTAGAAACTTGTCTGCGATCATAGACAAGAAGCTATAGTTTCAGAACAGGACAACATATCTGTCTGACTCCTTTCACTACACCACTCAGTAACTGACCCCTGGAAAATGTTCTCTATAAAAGAATACAATTGCACATGTTGAGAAAATAAAGTACAAAGTGTTAATCCAAACAGTCTCTAAGGGCCTATTGGGTTTTACTGTGATATTTACACAAAATAGACAATAACTAACAGTTAAATCAATAAATCCAAAATTGTTGAGGAATGGTCTGATTGTAAATTCTTAACCGGGATTCTCCTCAGTAGTATAACAGGCTTCCTGGGTATGTTAAATTCTCCTCTAGTAAATCAATTAATCAATCAAAATTTAAGGGAAGCAACAACCTCATGTTTTGTTGTCATTGAAAATTACTGATTTCTAATCTCAACTTGGTGAAACAATTCTTTCTTGTCCTAGCTCAGCCCCCTTTCCACCTCAGCTATGCCAAATCCCAACACTCTCCTTTCCTAACCCCAATCTTTACCAAATCCACTGGACACTCTTCAATCTTTACCTTACTTGCCCTCTCTGAGTCACCTGATATTCTGGCCTACTCCCTGCTTCCTTTCGTTCTCTTCAGTCATTTGTTTTGCAGGCTCTCTGGGATTCTTCCTTTTACCCACTAATCTCAGTATCCTGTGTCAGCTTTTCTCCCACTTCCTCTCAAAATGCCCCAACACACACACACACACACACACACACCATAAATGCTGCTTTGTATAATAAGTTCCTTATTCAGACTTCTCCCTTTTTCATTTCTAGGCATTCCTCCTCTGAGCTGGTTCTTTCCCTCCTATCATTTCACCCATCTGCATGCAAACTTCCACCTCCAGCCCTGAGCTCTCTCCTGATCTCCAGATCCACATGCATCCTTCCTCACCTGAATACCCCACAGGAACCTGGAACAAACACTCAACAATGAACTGCTTTATCTTTATCTTTCACCTCCACAAAAACCTGCTCTTCCTCAACTCAATGGTTTCATGATCCTGTCAGTCATTCTAGCCAATAAACTAGGAATGAGTTATCTTAGAATTCCAAATCTTTCTAGACCCCAACATCCAAACTCTTACCAATTTTACCTATTAAATATTTCTACAATCCATCACTTTCTATAATTCCAACTGCTTAGTTCACTCCCTTCATTTCTCTACTGGACTTTGCTGTTTTAAAACTGGTTTCCCCACCATCACTCTATCTTCTCGTAGACCCATTCTCCATACTCAAACTGGAGTTTTCTTTCTAAAAATATAAACGAAACAACACTACTCCACTTGAAATTCTTCACCAGTCACCAATGTTGAAGAAAATTTCTAAATTCTTTACCAAGAACTTCGAGATCTGGCCTGTCCTGCTACACTGAACACATTCTGGAATTCAGTCATCAGAATGGCCTAAAGTTCCCCAAATACAATTACTCAAATCTATCCAAAAAGCATGTTGTCCCACTTGCCCAAAATGACTTTCCTCATCCTCTCCCCAGTTAAAGTTTACTCAACTTTCTTAGCACTAATCAAATGTCACATCATATTGGCCTTGCCCTGATCTCTTTAGACAGTCAGGATCTTTCTACCAATGTCTACAGAGAATGAGAGAATGGCATGAGTTTGACATCGTGACTTAGATGAGTTAGGCAGACCCATGTGGGTTGAAATCCCAGGCACACTTTATCAGCTATGACTTTAGGCAAAGTCTCTATGTCTGTTTCCTTATCTCTAAATGACAGACAGTAGCTACTTCACAAAATTGTTAGGATTCAGTAAGAGGCTACATTAAAAATACAGTGCACAGTGCCTCACAAGGAGTAAGCATTAAATAAACGTTAGTGTTATGTTACTAGTTATTCCCACTCGGGGCTCCTACATCAATTGCATCCATCTGTATCACTCTATTGTTAAAACATGACTCTTCCCCACGCAGGACACACACTGTCTTCTATCACCTCTATTCCCACCACCTGGAATGCCTGGGGCATACTAGGTTCTTAATAACCCTGAATGAATAAACACATCATATCCCTATACTATATAACAGAAGGCTTTAATTTTTTTCCTAATTGTCTTACTAACCCTACTTTCCATCCCCTTGCATAAAATTGCCACTATAAGTATAATTTAGAGGCTAGTTTCATTTTAATTGAGAGAAAAGCAATTTTACACCGGTCTAAAGTTGCTTTATTTAAACACACACACACACAAATAAGTATACAATACTACCAATAATTTTCCTTCCAACATACTATTTAAAATACCAAATTTCTAGGATGGTTATCTGCCTATCAAAAAAAATGTTAAGCCCTGGCTGATGGCACAGTGGATAAGGCACCGGCCTGTGAACCCAAAGGTCACTGGTTCGATTCCCAGCCAGGGCACATAACCAGGTTGCAAGCCAGAACTCCAGCCAGCTCTGTAGCTGGAGGCAGATGAAAGGCAACCATACATTAATGTCTCTCTCCCTTCCCTTGTCTCTAAAAATAATAAATAAAATGTATTTTTTAAAAAATGTTAAAGGGTCAAGTAAGGCTACTTAAATTTGTGTCATCTTTCTTACTACTACTGGAGCCTGAGCCAACTCTAGGGACTAAGGTATACTCCAGAATATTATTATTAATAATAATAGTAATAGAATATGGCATTTTTTAATCCTGAAAACATGCTGAGAAATTCTAAAAAACAATGGGCTAATCAAAGAAAACGTTACTATTCACTGCTGAAAAAAAGTCTGTGCTTTAAAAATTACTCATACTGTAAAGTTAAATTAATCTTCAAAATAGAACCGAAATACATGTAGGCACTGTTCAAGCCGGGAGGCAGGGGTAACTTTTTTTTTTTTTTTTTAATTTTATTGTTGTATTACATCCATCCCTTTTTTGCTCCCCCCTGTCCCCCTCCCCACCCACCCATTCCCCCCAGGGGTAACTCATTTTGAAATCCTGCCCCCAATGAATAAAACGCAAAACGGTAAAAACTCCAGATACTACTATATAACAGCGTTTTATCTTCTGTCCACTTCTACACTTAACCTTTAAACGTCAATGTCCTTTGAATAATTATTAATCAATGAGTTTTAAAATGCAAACGCCTCTAGGCTACTGCCGAATACACATAATTAAACACTCAGAAATAAATATATCAGGGAAAAGAGGAGAGCCTGATAAAAGAGAGCTAGTAGGGTCTTACATCAATCGTCCGCAGTACGTACTGTTCTGCAAGAAAAGGCAGCAACCTGGGCGGGTCAGAGGCTCCTCAGGCCCTTGGCCCCGCAGCGGAGTGGCTGCTCCTCCCCGAGCCTACGGGAGGCGCTGCCCCACAGGGGAGGCCAGAACCCCGGCTGCCAGCCTGGCGCCAGAGAAGGGTGTCAAATCTCACCTCCACTTCCCTTTCTTAGTGCTCAGAGCACGGTTCCGCGACCACCCAAGAGCCCCTCACCACAAAGAGAGATTTTTCTCTCACGGTCAGCTCAAACTTTATCAGTCTCTTCCAGCCGTGGGGAACACTGGGTTTTGTAGTTCTCCAGTCTGGCCGCCCAGCCAAGGCCGAGAAGTGGAGGAGCCACGGAACTGCAATCCCCACAATGCCCCGCGAGCCGGTAGCCCCCGGCTCTCTCGCTCTTTGCGCAGCAGCCAGCACCCTAGAGCAAGCTTCGGGGAACTGGGTGTGGCTGTCACCCTGGGCACCCCACTGCCTGTTCTCCTGCTCGCGCCAGTCTCCCTTGGCCTCGTTACCCTGGTGCCGCAGGTCAGTCGACTGTTGGTGATGGCGGTCCAGGTGGAGCGCCGTGGGGGTGGGGCTCTGGCCCCATACACTGCTGAGTCCGTTAGTTCACGACAAGCTTGAAGAGGCGTACGGTTGCCATGGCAGCGGGCTGCGCAGTGTTGGCTGTGAGCTGGAGCTTAGAGTCAGCTCAAGGGCGGGGCCTAGAACCTGACCTGCGAGGGGGGCGCAAGGGTGCGCCTGGGAGGAAAAGAGAGGTGGTGACATTGAGAACACAGCTGACTAATTGAGCGATGGGGCTGCCTGATGGGCCCTGCCAGCGGCCACCGCCGAGGCAGGACGCACATCCTGTTCCCGTGACCGAGTTGGTGGATGCGGCTGGATTTTGAGAAGCTGCCTGTATCATCACTTGAGCACCAGACAGCCCTTCCCGCCGCCCATTGGGTTCTGCCCGAGACCTGCTTGCAGCCTGAGACACGTCGGTTTGGGCTGCTCATCTGTGTAATTGCACTTACGGCCTTTCACACCTCCCTGTTCCCACTGTTTTCTCAGCAATGGGAAAGAAGGGATTTTTTAGGAAAGTGTAATGCATACGGCCTTTAGGATGATTCAGGAGGTTTGACAACTTGCAAGTAGCATGGGTTTCCCTTCCATTTTGATTTATAATATTATATTTGTGGATG
Organism: Noctilio leporinus; assembly: GCA_004026585.1. Lineage (NCBI taxonomy): Eukaryota > Metazoa > Chordata > Mammalia > Chiroptera > Noctilionidae > Noctilio > Noctilio leporinus. The sequence continues at coordinate 348,631 of PVIW01000646.1, forward strand.
CCCCATACTACCTCATATGCTGTGGTGAAAGGAGCAAACTTTCCTCTTTCCTCAAGGTGTTTTCCGCTGCTCTAATAAATAGACAGGAGACTAAAGATTAGCAAGGGAAAATGACCAAATTTAATACATGAAATCGGGGACTCCACAGGCAGGAGAGATTCAGACAGAAAGGAAAAAATGGTTGTATAAGATCTCCTGAGCTAGGGATGAGGTCATGCATCTTGGGGCCTCAAAGGGTTATTGCAAAAGGATAAGAAAAGCATATGTTTAGTAAATATGTTTGTCCACGCTATAAATAGGTGCTAAAATAATCTCATGATGGGCAAGGGCCCTAATTCAAGTTCACTAAGTAGTTACAGGAGAGGCAGAAGTTTCTCTGGAGCAGATGGCTCAAAACAATCTGCATATCAAAGCCATATTTGGGGTGACTTGTTCTGAATCCTGACAGTGCAGTGTAGTATAAACTGAAATTAGGATCCCAGGCTTGAACCTCCTTCCTCCTTCAGGTCCTAATGCTACACTGGGTACCTGATAACCACCAGGGCTGATGCTTAACTTTTAATCCATAATATATCCAGGTAATACCCATCTCACAGGCTTGTGAGATATAGAAGAATTGATGCTGATGAAGCATTATAAAACAACGCCTGGCATTTAAGAATAACTTTTCATTATTAATCATTTAATCCATCATGGAAAGAGTCAAAACCCACCCTGGAGGCAAGGGTGGGTTTGACTAAAGGTGGAATTTCCTGTAGTTTTGGAAGAGCTCTCTAACTTACTTAAAGTTAGGGTTACAGAGGTTTAGGCACTTGTCAAAATTCATGGAATGGTACAGCTAAGGTTTGTACATTTCATTTTATGTAAGTTTACTCAAAAGAACAAAAATATTAGTTGATTGCTTTAAAGGTCTCTCTTAGCAACTTTCAAATATACAATATAGTATGATTAACTATGGTCACCAAGCTGTACATTACATCTCCAGGATTTACCTTATAACTGGAAGTTTCTGCCTTTTGACCCCATTAACCCTTTTCACACACCTTCCACTCACACATCTAGCAACCACAAAACTGTTCATTGTATCTCCAAGATTATTTCTAGAGCTGTAAATTCATAGAAATCATAGAGGTAGTTTAGGTCTAATTCCAGATTTTGCTCATGAGGAAAATGAGACTTTAGATTAAAGAAAAGGGGGTGGGGGGAGGTTATTGACACTGTCATTTTCTAGTAATAAATGTCTCTTAAGAAATTATGATTGAAAATAGCAAGCTACTGTGTATGTTATCCTGTTCCGGTGGGGGTCATCTTGTTCACAGAGATTTTTTTGAGATTGATTCAAGTCCCTTTTCCACCTCCTGTGGAGAGGCCAGTATTCTCTCCAAGCTTGCACATCCCCTGGGGCAGAGTGATGTCAGAGTCACTCTGACTCCAAGTTTTGCTTTTTCTGAACATGCAGGCTCCCTCACATTCCATCTCCTGTTGACCTTTTCTTTGGGTGTTTGTATGGCAGACTCTTCTGAAGGTTTGAAGCAACTGAAGGGTTTTTGGGGGTTTGTTTTTTTAATTATTTTATTTCATTTTTTAATTTCTATTATTTTTAAAGTATTTTATTTATTATTTTTAGAGAGAGGGGAAGGGGGAAAGGGAGAGAGGGAGAGAGACATCAATGTATGGTTGCCTTTCACCTGCCTCCAGCTACAGACCTGGCTGGAGGCCTAGCTTGCAACCTGGTTATGTGCCCTGGCTGGGAATCGAACCAGGGATCTTTAGGTTCACAGGCTCCTTATCCACTGTGCCACCAGCCAGGGCTTGAAGGGTTTTAAATAAAAGTGGCAAGTAACCAAAATTAGAATTCCCTCTTCTTATAGTTCTCTGTACCCCAACAGCATTGGGATCCACCGATCCTATCCTCTTTCAGTGTAAATTGGAACTGCCCACTGTCCACCATCTCTATTCACACCACTCCCATTCTCCTCTCTTTCTTTGTACAGTACATTTAGTACTTCTGTCTTCTAATCCTACTTGCAGGGCCACCTACCACTCTTAAATTATTTATCAAAGTATTTCTCTACATGCAAAAAAAGATACTTGCCCCACCAGGAACACTAGTGCCAACTATTAAAATAATATTCTTCATGCCAGTATATATCTGCTAATTCCATCTGATTCAGCCCACAGCATTGTTAATAAGTATTAAGCAGCCACCTACAGAGTGGGTTCAATTATGAAAATTATTCAGTATAAATGAAGAAACCACTGATAGGAGCTGAAATCTGGTCTCTAAGAGAAAGAAAAGAAACTAAAGTCTATGTGATCATAGGTTATATTGTGCGGAAGAAATGTCAGCATGCACGTAATAAAATCCAGAACAAAATCTGAGTATTAAGCAATAGTGATGTCTTTACAGAAGGAATACCCAGACCTGTCACCTCTGGCAATTTGGTCACAACTCTGCATATATAATAAGCATTTAAATAGATTATTTTACTCCTGGAGAAGATGATACTGATGTGCTATCAGCTGAACACATGTTTTGTAGTAGGGATGATAGGTTCACCTGATCCACCCATCCCTCATCTGGTTTCCCTTGTGACCAGTCACTTGCATTCGCAAGGCAGCTGGTCACAGTTACAGTGCATTGTCCAAATGCAAGGCCCCAACACAAGCCACTTAAAGAGAAAGGATGACAGCAGTGAATGGAAACAGCTGCTTTGCAGTGAGTGGAAAGAGAGTGATCATGGAAGGAAGACCCTAAAAATCTCTCATGGCCTAACAACTGGGAAGGAATGAGGACTGACAATGAACTTCATTGTTTTCACTGGATACTTTGGACCAATTCATGTGATAGTTAAATACATCATGCAAACTCACAAAGTGGAGCTGAAATTGATAACAGGTTAATCCACACAGGTAGACAATATGGTCAAGAGCCACCAACCTCATTAAAAAGACTTGGCACATCTGGTTCAAAGCCAGAGGTTCTTCCTCAGTGCTCAGTTGTCTGGGCCTCTGTAGCATTTGAGTTTGCTGACCACTCTCCTTAATGTTCCACAACTTTGATCTTTGTCAAAGCATACTTCACTGTGCTTTTTGACCTGCTCCTTAAATATGGGACTAGTTCCCTGCATTTAGTCTTTATACCCTCTCCGTGTCCAAGGTTGGTGCTCAGATTTTCCTTGCTAGTTCTGATGCCCAGGTTCCAGGACTGTGCCAAGCAAGCCATTTGCTCCTTACTTCTATTGCTCCTGGTGTTCTCTTCACCAGCAATGCAACCCCTATGCTAAATCCTACCTATTTGGTGAGAACTAATCCAGGCCTTTGCATGAAAACTTCCAGATTGTTCTTGCTACAACCATATCACCCTGCTGTGTACTCGTAATGTTCCTGCCAAAGTTGCCCACTTGACAACTAATCATCTTGCTTAGTAGCAAATCATGTGTTGTTTACTCATTTGACTTTTGTCTTCTCCTCTGATACATATTTCTGGGTGTTGCCCCTAAACATCTTGATGCCTTTTATATAAGAAAGACATGATAAGTACTTTTGATTGGTGGTTCCTTAACTTTCCTCCTTAGTAAAACCTCCACTCTGGGAGCTGTACGCCTTCTGGTACAATGCAGAGAACATTTGCAGTCTCTTAATAGAAATATCTTGCAGCAATTTCTAGCCAAGACAGGTATAGGTAGATGCACTTCACCTCCCTCCACAGCCATGAGAAGGAATACAACTACCTCAAAACTAAAAACAACCAGAACTACTAAAAAATTAAACTGCATGGGAGTCCAACAAACAAAAATATAAAGAGGTAATACTCATCCAGACAGGTAGGAGGGGTGGGGCCTGGGCTGAGAGGACCTGATGTGGTTGTGGTGGAAGCAGCAAAGCAGATGCTGTGGCCAACCAGCAGAAAGATCAATCACACATTATGAAAGTCACGAGGGACACCTGGGGAGCGATCTCAGCCCCCACCACCACCACCACCACCACCACCCGGCCCAGTTCATGCAGCTAATGGTTCCAGGGCCAGGGAAAATAAAGCCTCGTTGCTTCTGACTGTGAAAACCAGTGGGGATTGAGGCAGCAGAAGAAATGCCAGTTTCTCGCAGAGTCTGTGTTTAGAGGGCCCCCTAGAATATCTGCAAACCCACCCACTCTAGAGGCACAACCAGGGCAATAACTAGAGGGGTGCCAGTCCCATAAGAGAAGTGGAAGAAGTGCCTGGAAAAGGGATGCGTTTAGAGCAAGTGGCCTTGTTCTCTCTCAGACCCCTCCCCCACATACAGCACCAAAACATGGTGAAACAGGTCTCTCTGTACTGATGAATACCTAAGGCTCTGCCCCTTACAATATACCAAGTATGACAGCTCTACCTAAGAGAGGCAAGCACAAGAGCCTGTCAATTTGAGACAGAGAAGTATGGCCCAAAAGAGGGAGCAGATCAAAGTTCCAAGGGGAGAACAAAGCAACAAGGAGATAGCCAACCTAATGCACAGAGTTCCAAGCTGGTAGTAATCCTCACAGACTTGGCAGATATGCTTTAATATGGCAACAGCATAAGAGATGAAGTGAAGGCTATGCTAAGTAAAACAAAGGAAAATTCACATAAAACCAATGGTGAAGGGAAAGAAACCAGGGTTCAGATCAATAATATGGAACATAAGGAAGAAATAAACAGTCTACCAGTACAGAACGAAGAAATAAGAATTGAAAAAAATAAGGAGAGGCTTAGGAACCTCTGGGACAACTTTAAGCATGCCTACATCCAAATCATAAGGGTACCAGAAGGAGAAGAGGAAGAGCAAGAAGTTGAAAATTTGCATGAAAAAATAATGAAGGAAAACTTCCTAAATTTGGTGAAGGAAATGGATATACAAGTTCAGGAAGCACAGAAAGTCCCAAACAGGCTAGACCCAAAGAGGACCACACCAAGACACATCATAATTAAAAAGCCAAAGGTTAAAGATAAAGAATCTTAAAAGTAGCAGGAAAAAAGCAGAGTTACCTACAAAGAGGTTCCTTATAAGACAACAGCTGATTTCTCAAAAGAAACTTCGCTGGCCAGAAGGGACTGGCAAAAAGTATATTCAAAGTGATGAAAAACAAGGACCTACAACCAAGATTATGTTATCCAGCAAAGCTATCATTCAGAATGGAAGGTCAGATAAAGTGCTTCCCAGACAAGGTAAAGTTAAAGGAGTTCATCCTCACCAAGCTGTTATTACATGAATTGTTAAAGGGACTTAACTTAAGAAAAAGAAGAAAATCAAAACTATGAACATTAAAATGACAAGAAACCCACAACTATCAATAGAATCTAAAAATAGGGGGACAGCGGGGAGCAGGAAGGGGATGGATGTAATACAACAACAATAAAATTTTAAAATAAAAAATTAAGCAAACACCCAGAATAGGAACAGAATCATAGGTTTGGGTATCATTTGGAGGGTTATCAGTTTGGAGGGGGAAGAGGAAGGCAGGAGGAAATGGTGCAGGGATTAAGAATCATAATTGGTAGATACAAAATAGACAGGGGAAGGTTAAGAATAGTATAAGAAAGGGTAAAGCCAAAGAACTTACATGCACAACCCATGGACATGAACTAAGGGGAGTGGGATTGCTGGAGGGGAAGGGGGATATTGGGTAGAGGGGAGCAAAGGGAAATAAAACTGGGAGAACTGTAACAGCATAATCAATAAAATATATTTGGGAAAAAAAAAGGAATATCTTGAAGCCCACGGAAGAGTGTGGGCCCCCATAGCTATTCAGTGGAAGACTACCTTGAAAGGCAGTTCCTATAAGTCACATTTCATATGGAAGATCAGGAGGTAAATGGCACCGAATTCCAATACTCAAAGAAATGTGAAAATGTCCTAGAGAAGTGTTAAGCAAACCATGAAATCAATTTGATGGGTCTCATCAAGCTTTTAAATATTTAAAATGGGATAGGGTAAAATAACTTAGAACATAAAGCAATAGAAAAGTAAACGGAGAAGGTATGTTCTTAGTTCTAGTAAGGTATTGTCAAAGTAAGAAACATCCAAACCTGTAGAGATTTTTAAAAGAGTTAATTAGAGCCAAACTGAGAACATGTGCTGGGGAGGAAGCTCTCAAACACCAGGCAATAACAGTTTTGAAGCTTCTTTTATGCTTTTGAAATTAAGAGGGGGAACAGAAGGTTACATGGAGGTGGAGTTAGGTTACAGGAGAATTAACAGGATTATGTGCTCTCTTGAGGATTGTCAAGCTAAATTCAAAAACAGAAACAATTGACAAGGTTTTCTCAAGGCAAAGATAGACATTTTACTAAAAAGTTATGTATATGCCTGGGGATGACTACCCTCCAAGACAACCCAGTTAGGGATTTATGATCAAGTCACCCAGAGAGGTTACTTCTCAAAGAATCCCTTTTTTTGTTCACTACAGTTATTGGACTGTCTTTCAGCTTCAGACCTGCTCCCTACTTACTGCTTTTGTGTTGGTATAGCTGAAACTGTGCCAAGAGCTTTTCTCCATTTCATCTGGCTCCTGGGGACCCTGAAGCTGGAGGAGGGGAAGGGGCTTGCTCAAAGGGTGGTTTCCTATTGGTGTACTCTGCCTGTCAGTGTCACCTCAGCAATGGCCTATTAGCATGTGTTCATAAAATTTCCCCAATCAAGGGGTTTTTTGTTTGTTTCTTAACAGAGGTGTGCCTTGGCTGGGGGCAACATAAATAGATATCTTTCAGGCTTTATGGCAGCCTACATAGAACAGGGCATGATGAACAGGTCACACAGCAGTAACTCATCCTAGAAAAGGGGAAAACGCCTCACATGCTCGTCCAGGGCAGGACAGTGGCTTGTTCCATGAACCAACATGCCTGGGGTATAGGGGAGGTACTCAGCAGATAGTCCTGAGGGCTTACAGGAAGCAATCTCTGTTCTAGTCAGGATCTAGCTCTGGGTCCAGCAGCAGTCACATCCACAGTCTCTACTCCTAGTAGCAGTATTTCCTGTCTGCACTCCTTACTGCACTTTCAGACCAGCAGACTACCAGGGTCAGAAGCCTGGGTGCCAGCTTCACAGCACCTGTCCCAGAAGCCGCTGGGTCCTGAGAGCCCAGCCTCTGCTCCTTTCTTTGACCTCAGGCCCCAGAGGCTGCTGCGTACAGTTAGTAATCATGTGGTACTCCAGGTTACTTTCTACATTTTTCAGTACTCCAACACAGTTTCATCAGTTTCCTATGCTAAATTCTGTCTTTTGAAACACTCTGGTTTCTTTTTTCCTGACTGGTAGACCCCGACAAACATGGATTATGAAGTAAAATACATTTCGTCCCATGGTTGCCCATGAGAAAGGTTTAAGAAACACTACCTGAGAGGAGTGAGGGAATTTGTAAGTAAAGAGCCAGATGCCCTAAGTGCCCAGGGCCCCAGAACGAACATGTGGAGGGCTCTGCATTCCAGACCTGTGAAGAGTGAGGGCCCAGTTTCACACGAGCCTCTGCCTCTATGGAGCCCAGGCCCAACCTAGCTGGTACGGATCACTTCCCATGAACCTACCTACTGTGTGCTCCCAGAGCTGGGCTGGAACCCCAAGCTGCAACTGCAATCTGACCTATTTCACACAGGTGGAAACTCAGCTTCTTAACTTGCCGCCCATCTACTCCTTCTTGACAAGTGGGAGAAAGCAAAAAGATAAAGATAACAAACACCAGGAGGCAGTATCAGTGACCTCATGAAATGATGTGGAACTTTGTGAGTGGAAGGAAAGTATGAAAGAGAGAGATTTTCCAGGTCGCAATGTTGTCTCTCTGATGCTACCTTTGCTTACAAGTATTATGAGGAGAAATAGAAAAAGAGAAGAAAATTAAAAACCTTATACTTAAGGCCTTATTTAGTAAAAATGAGGCTTTTGCTATTTTTTTTTTTAATTTTTTTAAAGATTTTATTTATTATTTCCAGGGAGAGGGGGAAGGGAGAGAGACAGAGAGGGAGAGAGACATCAATGTATGGTTGCCTTTCACCTGCCTCCAGCTACAGACCTGGCTGGAGACCTGGCTTGCAACCTGGTTATGTTGCCCTGGCTGGGAATCGAACCAGCAACCTTTGGGTTCGCAGGCCGGCACCTTATCCACTGAGCCACCAGCCAGGGCTTGGCTTTTGCTCTTTTATTCATGAACTTACTATACTTCACCTTCAGTGCTCCCATTAGAAGTGAGCTTTACCTTAAAGACCAGAACTATGAGGCCAGCCTCACCTAATTATACATCCTTAATGAAAAGACCTGCTTCACATTTTAGGAATTTAAAACATTTCTTATGTGTGGTTAAATAAACACAGAACCTCTTGGCGGTAGCCTATGGGGATCTCCTTGCTTATGAATTTGTAGTTTTTGATACTAATTTAGAAATATAAACAGAAAGCCCAAGACTCGAAGCTGTTAAGTGGATTTGTAACACTGGAGCATTGTTGGTACGTAACTCAACGAATGAGTACCTAGTTATCTGTGATAATGGAGTCACAGCATTCTCACTGAGCCTTGCAGTAAGTCATTGTGTAGACTCTGCAAGATGCTTATACATTAACAACATGTCTTCCTCCTAATTGTTTTAGGATCTTACATCTAGTAGAGAAATACATAACCAACGGAATTACTCAGGAAAATGTTGGCAGGAATTGCGCCATTTGTGACATGCAGTCCCTTCCCAGTGAATTGCAAAGCATGTCACCTTCTGATTTAGCCACTAAAGCATGTTACAACATCACAGAAGAAAAGCAGTTTGTGATTAGGTTTTTTATTTGTAGAAGGTGATGTTGTGCCAACCAACCCCAACCACAAAACATTTCAAGTCTGAATGAAAAAAGGAGCTGGCCATCTGGGATCTCCTGACCCCTTCTAAGAAGATAAAAGCCACTCTGGAGGGCCCATCTTATTTTTGGAATCCTTTCTTTTCCTATTTGTCTGTGTACTCTTTTACTTCAGCTGTAGACAATGGAGGGTGATGGCTTGGTGTGAGGGTGGGGAGGTGGGGGGAAAATTCTATTTCCTTTTTCCCTCTTGTTTTTCTGCTCCATTTTAGGTGTTCTTTGTGAGTTACCTGCATAAATGACATAAATCATTGGTTTGGCTTATACAGTAGAAATCTTTCCTAAATGGTTAACTGTTCAAGCAGATAGTTCATCATCCCATTCTCCTTGGTATTTTCTCCTTGTATCCACCAGGCTGCCTAGGTCTTCTCTCAACTATCATTTCAAACTTCATGTTTCCCAGACCCTCAGTGACAGCTATAATAAAGAGTTCTAAAAGCCTCTTACCCGACATTACCTCTGTCCCTTTTTCCCAACTCACCAATCACCAATTACCTGTCTATACTACCTGAAAGTGAAGTACGATGAAATAAAGTAAGGACAGCAATTAGCTAAGTTTTGTGATGTTGTTTTTTTCTTGATCTGTGCCAGGATTTATGCCTTCATAACAAATAAGCTTTTCAGTATTTGTAACCTTTAAAATGTACATAAAAATTATAGAATTGCATAACAAAAACAAACAAACCTGGTACCTATCACGTCCTGATTTTGATGTTATTTTTTAGATGCATGTTTTAGCTATTATTATGTATCTTTATATTATAAGCATTATGTTGCTTTGCATGCTTTCAAACTTTGTATAGATGTTATTATACTATTCTTTCTTGAAATTGCCTTTTTCTGTCCAACATTGTGTTTCTGAGGTTTACCTATGTTTAAGAACTAAAGAGTTAGGTCATTCATTTTAATTGCTATAACCATGTAATACAGCTCATCCGTTTTCTATTAATGGGTATTTAGTTTCTTTCCAACCTTCGTGCCTTAGTTCACTTGAACTACAATCACAAACATACCATAGGATGGCATATAAGCAAAGAAAAAAAATTTTCTCAGATTTCTGGAGGCTGAGAAGTCCAAGACCAAGGTGCAGGCAGATTGAGTGTCTGGTCAGGACCCACTTTCTAGTTCATAGACACCAGATTTCTTGCAATGCCCTTATATGGCAGAAGAGGAGAGGAAGCTCTCTCCTATAAGGGCCATAATTCCATTCATGAGGGCTCCATTCTCATGACCAAGCCACCTTCCAAAAGCCCCACCTCCAAATACCATCATATAGGGGTTTTGGGGGTAGGATTTCAATATATGAATTTGCAAGAGGACACATTTCATCTATAACGTTCCACCCTTAGCACCCCCCTCCCCCAAAGTTAATATCCTGCTCATGTTTCTCAAGTCTAACGTCCAAAATCTCATCCAAATATCAGCCAATCAGATAGGAGTAAAACTCAGAGTAAGATTCATTCTAAGGCAAATTCTCTTCTGCAAGAGCCTATAACACCAAACTTGCGAGGTGCTGCCAAAAAATAAAATGGTGGCACAAGACAGACATTCTCATTCCAAGAGGGAGAAATAGGGAATAAGAAAGGAGTCTCATGCAAGTCTGAAACCCAGTGGGGCAAATTCCATTAGACCTTAAACCTGGAGAATAATCCTTTTTGGTTTATACTCCACCCTCCTGGCCCACTAAGGCAGGAATTACTTCTTCCAAAAGCACTGGCCTGGTGGTCCTGCTCTCCCAGCAGGTATCTTCCAGTTCAGATTCAAGCTGTGAAAGGGGAGTCTTCTGGAAGTGACAGCAGCAGCATGGAAGACCCACAGCATGGAAATGCCAAGGAAGGGGAAGCGTCCTCTCCAATTAAAGGAGGTCCTGAGAGCAGACCTTTTCCTCCCTGTCCTCCTACCATTTATTTGGCTAGAGTCATGGGAATTGTACAAAAGATTGGGGTTGGGCCCCAAACTCCTGAGAGCCTTGCTCCCATGGCTTTGAATGGTCTCCCTCATGCCTCCACTGGGCATTGCCTTGGGTTGGGTGGGGGGCTCTCTGAAACAACCCTGCCCTCTCAGCAGCACCACCCCATGGCTCCATGGAACATTGGTCCTGTCCTTTGAACTCCAAGTGGGTTTGCTTCCTGTGCCCTCTGGAGGGGCAGCCACTGCAGCCCATGCTGCACCTGGGCCTGCCTGCGCCTCACCAGGGGCAGCTGAGCAGTCAGTCAGGTGTCAGAGTGTGGGAAGCCACTTGCTATGTGAAACCACCTTCTCCAGCTCCCACTGAGGTCCTGTAAGCCTTTGAGACTGTTCTCCCTTCCCTTGTATTCTGGGTCTGTGATGGGTGAGGGACCCCTGAGGATCTCTGAGTCACCTTGCTGGGGTGAGGATGAGGCAGGGGAGTTGTGGAATCTTTCTTCCATTGTGCTGGAAAAGAGCTTCTGGCTTCTGCTGCTGAACTGGCTGATCCAGTGCTAATCTCCTGTCAAATGCTTTGTGGGCCACACCCTCCAAACAGACTCTCTCATTCTTTCTATCCGAATAGATTAAGCATTTTCCAAATTTTTCAATGCTGCTGCCTTTTTGATGAAAATTTCAGTCTTTATATGATTTCTCTCTTTTTGCATTTTAGACTAAGGAATCAGGGAGAACCAGGCTGCTCCCGAAACACTTCACTTAGAAACTGCTTCAGCTAAATGTCCAATGTCATAACTTGCAAGTTCTAACTTCCATGAAATGCTAGAACATGAACACAATTCAGCCCTTTACCACTTTTTATCAAGGGTGGCCACTCCTCCATTGCCCAGTAAAATAGTTCTCATTTCCAAGGTTTTACTGTCCCTGTCCCTACTGTTACTTGATAGGGTCTGGGCCCAAAGCAGGTCTGTCTCAGGTGGGCCTGTAGTGCGGGGGTTCTTAACTTTGTGTAGAAAAGATTTCATTACATGAGTCTAGGTGATTTTGAAAGTATGTTTATTAAAGCTGGGGGCATTGAAACAAAGGAAGAGCTTAAGGTAGAAGAAGCAACAGGAAAGAGAAAGGGGGTCTTGGAGACAGGTTTGGGGGTGAGCCCAGGCCAAGCTGCTGCTGCCCACTGCTCCCCTGGTTGCAAGTCTCTGGAGATCCATAGAGTTAAGGAGAAAGGCAACAGAGATACAAGGCGTGGGTGTGCTCTAGTGAGAGCATGCCATGTGTCCTTTGTCTTGAAGCTTTTTATCTTACTTTGGTCTCCTTCAGTTCTAGGGGAGTTCTCAGGGGAGGGTCTTATCAGAATAGTCATGAGCTTTTCGGGTGTGTCCTTCAAAATGTTGATTCATCAAATGTGCATGTAAAAGGGTCAGGTTATTTTTTGATTGGTTTCATTTTTAAAGAACATCATCAAGAACATCGAGAGGGACTGGGACTGAGGCCATTCTCCCTATGGACAGTCTGGAATGTGTAAACCATTAGCTCCTAAGTGTCCTTGGCTAAAAAAGGTAAAACCTTGTGATTCATTAGCTGACCGTAAATTGCTCAAATTGTTTGGCATTGTCTCAGTTTCCCTTATTCCACTTGTCAAGGAATGTCCCTAGCTTCTTACTATACTGCCATGCTACCAGTATTCTAATCAGGATCACTCAAGAAGATTAAAGCTATTCTCTTTCTGCACTTTCACCAAAATCTCCCTTAATGGTCTGTGCCTGGCAATGTCGGCTTTTTCTAGCAGGCACCTCAAAACTCTTCCAGCCTCTACATTACTCAGTTTCCAGCCCATGTCTATGTTTGTATTTGTTACAGCAGCAACTCACTCCTGGTACTTCTCTAATATTAAAGATTATTCAATGGTTCAATTCCCAGTCAGGGCACGTAACTAGGTTGCAAGCCAGGTCTCCAGCCAGGTCCTTAGCTGGAGGCAGGTGAAAGGCAACCATGCATTGATGTTTCTCTCCCTTTTTTTTCTCCCTCCCTGCCCTTCTCTCTAAAAATAATAAATTTAAAAATCTTTTTTAGAAAAGATTGCATAATTAATACTCTTTGATAGAGTTTATGCTAAGAAGTGGAAAAATATATAGCAAGGCATGTTCATCTTCAGTTTTCCTAGATTTTACCAATTATTTCCTAAAGTGGTAGTATTCACTTACACTCATGAGAACAGTAGGAGAAAATTCCTACTTCACCATATCTTGAAATTATCCACCATTTTTATTTTTGCTAGTCTGATCAGTATGAAAGTATTTGGGTTTGCTATGGGTGTCACTCTATGAGCGTTGTCAAGTCAGGACTCTGACGCTGAAGCCAGAGAGGCAGAGGAGTTTGATTATAAACCGAGCAAGTGTTAGTTATCTCTTCTGCATAACAAATTACCACAACCTTATAGGCTCACCACACTTATCATCTCGGTTTCTATGGTTCAAAGGCTAGGCACATTTTAGTTTGGTCTTGGCTTCAGAGTGTCTCTTGAGATTGTAATTCAAGGTGTTGGCCAGAGCTGGGGTGTCACCTAAAGGTTTGACTAAGGAAGGGGCCCACTTCCCAACTGGCATGGCTGTTGGCAACATTCAGGTTCTTGGCAGGCAACTGGATGGACGAAAGGCCTTGACTCCTGAAGGTTGTTGGCCGGAAGTTGTGTTCAGCTCTCTGCTACCTGAACTTCTTCATAGGGTGGCTACTTATATGCCAACTTGCTTCATCAAAGCCAGCAAAGGTGACTTGCTAGCAAAATGAAGGTCATAGAAATGGCACCTTTTGCATAATCGAGCAAGTCACAGGTGCCACCCGTACCCAAAGAAAGGGGATTACCTAGAAGTGTGACTACTAGGATGTGAGAGTCGTTGTGGGCCAACTTAGAGTCCATCTGCCACAGGTAGGTATAATTGTTAAGAATATTGGTTAGCCTGCCATTACAGACCCAAATAATAGTGGCTACGCAAGGCTAGAGATTTATTTCTCTCCCATTTAGAAGTCTGGGCTGGTATGACATTTCCATCATCATCAGGGACCCATGCTCTTTCTGTCTTACTGATCTGCCATTCACAACGTGTGACTCTTTCCTCAGTGCACAAGAAAGCTGCTACAGAATTGCCACTATGCTGCATTCCAACCACTCAAATCCCTTCCACAGACCATGGCCAGAATAATTATGTTAAAATCCAAATCTAGTCATGTCACTTCTCTGGCTAAAAATCCTACAGTGGCACTTCCAGCCTAGAGCAGAGTACCTCAAACATCAAGGCTGAGGCAAAAATATCATTGCAGCTGTTAGTATGCAAAACACAGATTTATTCTTGTATTATTACTTATTAATTATTGTATTTTCCATATAAACTACTTTTGCCCCACCCTGTATTTTACCAGTAAACACTGTACTTAGTACATACATACATGTATATGTGTACACACACACTCAAACCTATATCTATATTGAAACATAAGTTTCATGAAACCAGTTACCCTTACTACATATCATGCATATTCACCATTGTATTCCCTTGGCATTTAATTCATGAACTGTTAATGAATTTGGGGGACACTGGCCTGCAGGATACAGGTCCGGAGTATACCGTGACCTAGTTGTGTGTGCCCCCTCTTCCCCAGCCCCCGTACACTCCCAGCCCGCTGTGCCTATGTACCTCCTCCTCCTGCCTAAACCACGTTTCCAGCTCCCCTTTGCTTTTCAAGAACCAACTCTTGCATTCTCTCTGGAACCCATTGCCAGGCCCCATTTCCTTCCTGTGCCCTATGGAACTCTGTGTCTACCACCACCATAGCCCTTACCCTGACTGTAGTCATCTGTCACACTCTGTCCCCTACTAAATAAACAGTTCCTAGAGAATGGGGACTGTGCCTTTACAACTGTATGTCCCTAGCCCTTGCATAGTGCCTGACATAAAGTCAAAAGTTAATAACCATTTCTTCTATGAATAAGTAAGTGAATACATGTCATAGAGCAAGGAGCTGCTGGCAACATTTATGAAAATCTATTGTATGTAGAGCCTTGTGCTCAAGAGAATTATGAAAAACATAGTGGAACTTGACAGTGATAAATTTAAAAAGTGGTATAGAATGACCTGCTTTTATAAATAAGGAGGATCCTGGTATCTCCAGCTAAGTGCTATCAGATGTCTCACTGAGAGTGGTTTGAATGATGAAGGTGGGATTGAAAGAACTCATTTCATCCCTTCTCTGAACCAACCCCCTGTTTCCATCTCTTAGGAGCAAAACCACAGACATTCCTCAGACATTTCTCTGCAAACCCAGGTCTGCTCTCCAACAGGGAGGCCCAGTGTTGAGCCAAAGAACAGAGCTGTTTAGTAATTTTTGGTTACGTAGCCCACATGGCTCATTTGAGGCCCTCCAAAATAAGCCCAGTGAGCTTCCTCGACGTTTAGAACTTGAGGGTGGCGAAGGACACCTGTAGCAGCTGCTTCAGACGCTGTTGTGGGCCAGAAATTCCCGGAATGCAGCAGGAAGGGAAGCCTGAATTCAAAATGATTCAGGGTCTCCCTTTCAGACACTCTTTTGACCCCAGGAAGCCCAGGCTACTCAGGTCAATCCTGTGATCTTGGATGGTAAATTAATGAATAAACCAGCCCTCAAAAACATGTGGACTATACCAGAAAGAATTGAATCTTAGAGGGTAACAACTCACATTTTGAGGTTATTTTAAAATCCCAGGCACAGGAAAACAGCATAAAAATAACTGACCTCACTCAAACCACTGCTTTCTTCTTCTACTTAATAATAATAGTGGCCGCTTGTATTTGTGCTAACTTTTATAGTCTCCAAGAAGCTTTATTGCATGCAACCCTGAGCAGCCCTTTGCAGTAATTATCCCCATTTTATAGATGAGAACACAGAGATTAAACAACAGCTCATGGTTCATACAGCAAGTGAGTAAGTGGAACTGAATGGGATTCTAATTTATAATAGCACCGATTTGCTTAAGGGAATGGCAATCAGAAACCTGGATTCTAACCCCAACACTGTTCGCTGCAGAGCTGTGTGGTCTTGGACAGGACATTTGGCCTTTCTGAGCTTCATTTCCTCACCTGTAAAAACTGCACATCATACCTTCCCCATCTGCCTTATAGATACTTATGAGGACAAACCTACTGGTATATGTGGAAGCTCTTTCTAACTGGGAGGGTAATGTCAGGTCTTAGCAATCTTTTCTATCAGAATAGTTAAGAGTGATACTTGTTATCACACTTTTACTTTGACAGTGCCTTTCACTGCAGCCATTCAACAGTTTTGCAGCCTACTATTGCCTGCGTAACACTCCTGTTGCTACCACCTGCACAGGTGCACCAGCAGCTGGCCAGTGAGGGAGGAGGAAGTTTTCGCCTCAAGGTGACTTTGAAGCAGTGGTTCTCCATGTTGTAGCAAATTGGCATCACCCGGAGAAGTTCAAATATGCAGGTGTCTAGGCCCCACTATAGCCAATCAAAATTGAAATCTGGGGTGGGGGAAGAACTGGGCATCATTACTTGTTCAAGTTCCCTGAGTGATTATGATTGGCAGCTAAGGCTGAGAGTCCCTGCTGTAGAGGCTACAATTCCATCTATTGTTCCAGAGATGGGATTCCAAGAGCTGAGTATATCTGAGATCACTTGAGAAAGAGATCCAGGAGCTGGACCTTGAATCACAGATCCTAAAGTACCGAGAGCAACGTGTGAGTGAGTGCTGGAAAAGAGCATGCGCACAGAGGAGAAAGACGCCTGAACTGTACTGAGCCCCTCTTCACCTGTGTCCTTGGCAATGTTTCTCCAATAAGCCCTACTTCTCAAAAACGTTCTGCAGTAACTTCTCTGTCATAAGTATTTTTAAATTGAACACCTTTAGAGGAGGGTTTGGTTTGGTTTGGTTTGTTTGTTTTTAATCTCATAAAATAAGCCCACAATCTATAAGTGACCAATCCTACAATTGTCTCCAGTGGTAATAAGGAGATAATCATGCCTTATTACATATTAGCTTCTTCCTCTCAATTCCAATGCACTTGTGAATTACCATATGCTATATGTTCCACTATAGTATTTTGGTTAACCAAATAAGCATAAATTTACTAAGTGCAACCTATTTTACATCTCTTAAAAGTATTTAGGCCCTGGTTGGTGTGCCTCAGTGGATTGAGCACCAGCCTGTAAACTCAGGTGTCACTGGTTCGATTCCCAGTCAGGGCACATAACCAGGTTGCACGCCAGGTCTCCAGCCAGGTCCCCAGCCAGGTCCCCAGCTGGAGGCAGGTAAAAGGCAACCATACATCGATGCTTCTCTCCCTTTCTTCCTCTCTCCCTTCCCATGTCTTTAAAAATAATGAATAAAATCTTGAATGAAAGAAAGAAAGGAAAAAAAAAAAAGAAGAAAATTGCCTAACCGTGGGAATGATACTTTTCTAAAGCTTTATAGTAGTGGCCCCAGATTAATTAAATCAATTAGAATGATGTTAGAGAAAAAAATACTAATTTTTAATTCACAAAAATACTTTTTTATTTATATTAGGAGTTTTGACTCTCATATCTATCATCACATTTTACTTGCACAGCATTTATAGATTTTTAAAAATAAATTATTACTGCTTATTAAGTTAAATGAATGAGCTTCCTCCATACTGATATTTCTGAATTATAACAAGCAGGAATTTTCTATTTATAAAAAAAAGGCACTTAATTTATAGTAAAAACATAGTTTTAGCTATTTGGTCCAAATTTTTTAAAGCCATAATGAAGAAAATATCCAGCAAAAGTCCAGACTATAACTAGACTATAATCAGACTATAATTAGAACTTTGACTAGTATCTTTCTAGAAGATAAAGTAATATTCCATCAACTTCTCACCTCTGAACTCCTTTCTCATACCGCAAATGAAGAAACAAAATAAATAAAAGGAACCCCTCTTTATTTAGTTCTGGGCACCACTGGAAGGAAACAGTCCCTTTAAATGGTTCCATTAGAAGTTATCCCAAGATAAATTATATAGTCTCATTTGATCACTTCTCTCACAAGACTGGTGACAATTTGTTTGGAGCAAACTCCTTTTACCAGACCTGAAGATTTAAATAATAAAAAGGTTTATCTCTCATTTGAGAACAATTTATAGTCTGCAGACCAATACTCACACCTCTGGGACCCCACAAAGATAGTAATTAGGCAGCATTTGATTGTGATGCATTAAGTGTGCAGAGGATGGAGCTGAGCTACTCTCCTGGGCTTAGGAACAAAATAGACTTCCTGGAGACCAACAAAGAAATCTGGCAACCTAAAAATGTTTAAAGAGCTTAGGACCCCCCTGGGAGGATTTCCAACTAGTGAAGAAGAAAAAAAAAAAAAAAAAGGTGAAGTATTCACTAAGTTCAAAAAAGGAGATTTTTAATAAAAAACAGCAACATGCATAGACATTGGGTAGGACATCTTTAAAATAATTTAAATTATACCTATCATGTACAGAGTAATCAAATTGGAGATTGTATTTTCTGTATAATGACATAAGAGAAAAGGATCTAATAATAGACTACAGATAATGACATCTTCTCCCAAGTTTGTGAGAATACAACAATTTCATTATACAGAAGATATGTTCCATCTTACCATCTCTTGGGCATAAATTCGGACATGATCTTCAAGGTCTTTTTCTCTGGCCTTTAATTATAATTCTGCTACTTATTTCTCAACACAGCCTACATTTCATACACTCCTTATATGAATGAGATGTAGTGCATACTGTGGTTCAAGTCTTGGGCACCAGGCCCAGCTTCCTGGTAAAAGCTGTCTGACCTTGGCAATGACATCACCTCTTTGTTTTTGAGTCACTTTGGCTATATAATGGGAGTAACAATAGTACCAGCCTCTTTGGGTTGTCAGAAGAATGAAAGCAATTACTCCATGGAAAAGCACTTGGAAAACACTGTACACAGTAAGAACTGAATAAATATTCACTACTATCACTGCATTTTGCATTTCCCTCAGTGCCTATAAAAATATTCAGCATACTTTAAAAATATGAAACAAGACATATGGTCTAACAAAGAATTGTTTTCAGATTCGTGGATGTATTTACATGGAAAGTCTCAACAAGCCAAGGAGGTACACATTTAGGGTATCATTCTTTTTTTAATTACGTTTGATGCTAAATTTCAGGAAGTATTCCATAATGTGGCCCCCGATTTCAACCAGTTTACTCAGCTTTGAGAGACAGAGTATGGTCATAGCACATACCTCAAATCTAGAACCCTTCATTATTGTATATAAGGAAGTAGTTCAGCCATAGAGCTACAAAACTATAAAGGAGAAAAGATTCTGAGGGAATCAAGTCTTTGTGTGTAGGGGGCTGCATGTAGACAGTGAGGAAAATGAGGGGTGTCCAGCAGAGGAAAGCCATGAGGCTAAGGCAAATAGAAGCCCTGACTCTGGGTGACTGGTGTTTGAAACTAGATGAGAGAGATTGGCAAAATCACTCAGGGCACAGACTTGATGGCTAGGGAGTTTCCACCAGCAGACTGAAAAGGTTGATTTCACCCTGAAAGTCCCCAAAGCCTTATCAGTTGGAAAGAAGCATGCACGGGTAGATGCAGGATGGGTTCATGTAGGGAGAGATTAGAAGCAAAGAGAAGAGTTGAATGACTTTTCATAAACAGTCAGGTATAAGGTGATGAAATCCTGGCCCAATGTGGGGACACTGGGAACAAAAAGGGAGGGGTAGCCATGAAGGCATGCCAAAGATTTGCCCCCTTCACTCCATTCTCACAGCCAAAATTCTCCCCAGCCCAGGCCCTTGGTACCTGAGTACTGCAGACCATTAAAGAAGCTATTACGAAGAAAATATCCAGCAAAATATTCAGGAGGGCAGGTGGTGCATTTCTAAGGTTTCTGGGAGTTTCTGGGCTCTGGGCTGTAGGTGCTAGAGGACAGAGGCCCTTCGGCCCCCAGGTAACCTCTCCAATGTTCTGGTGGGTGGCCACATCCTTATTCCCATCTCCTGGCTCCTGACTTTCTATTGCGTAGTGTCCAATAGAAGCCAGACAGTAGAATGAAACCATATTTACATCTTGCTCCCTCTGAAGGTCATCTAATACTTCCCAATTATGTTGAGTGTTGAATAATTTTAAATTAATTTCATTAGTAAAACAGTGGTTTAAAAGGTTAGACCAGTCTATGCTTTAAAAGGATACAGTTTATTGTAGCTTAAATATTCCTGAAGTTAATTTAAAAAACAACGCAGTTTTTATGGTTGCAGATACAGAGAGGTAACAATTACATCTTGAAGGTCAAATGAAAAAGCTTAACTAACTAGTCACCTTAGTCACGGGCATTAGCTACCATGATTTAGAAGGCCATGTCTTTGTTATGTGTATGGTAATGTGTCTCATATTGCATCATAGGATCATTTCTTTTGCAAGATTAACAACATGTAACAACCAGAACAACCAGCTTCAATGTCTATGAGTATCTGGACATAAAATTGCTGTCACCAGCTTTGACTTAACGCCTTGTTGGAGTAGATGCATTTGTGTCTTGGATAGCAATTTAAAGTGATGATTTATCTACATAACCTCTTAAAATACCTTCAACTCAGCAAGTAACATATGGATTAGTGTTTTCTGTGATAAATTTAGTGATGGAGCTAGAGGGAAGTAAAGCAGCGCTGCTCAGAGTGGTCCCTGGATGGGCAGCATCAGTGTCACCAGGCAGGCTTGTCTTAGAAACGGATTAGACCTGCGGATGCTGGAGCTCTGCCTGACACCTTCCGCATCAGTGGAGCGGAACCCAGGACTCTAGCAATCACGTTTTACATCAGCAGCTGGGGAGCTGCGTGTATGTGTGTACATCATGGTCTACACAGCGCTGGGAAGCAGAAACATAATGAGGAACTACATGGCTAAAAATACAATACATTTCGCTCTTTCATACATATGTATTTTTATGTAGTTACATGTTTTATTGGTACATATCTCTACAGAAATAGAATATTCCTTTATTTATTTATTTTTAAGATTTTATTTTATTATTTTTAGAAAGAGGGGAAGGGAGAGAGGCAGAGAGGGAGAAAGACATCAATGTATGGTTGTGCTTCACCTGCCTCCAGCCACAGACCTGACTGGAGACCTGGTTTGCAACCTGGTTATGTGCCCTGGCTGGGGAATCGAACCTGCAACCTTTGGGTTCGCAGGCCGGCGCCTTATCCACTGTGCTACCAGCCAGGGCCTCCTTTATTTTTAAGTTTTAGAACTTAGTATTCCAGTAAGCTCCTAATACAAAATGATACATCCAGAGGTTGAGAAAATTAATGTTTCTGATACCAAATACATAAAGGAGAAAAATGTTTTAATCTTAACGATGCCTCTTTTTCAGAGACTCTGAGTTTTTCTTAAATCCTTAGCATGTTTTCCAGCCACAAATGGCTTCATGACTGCTTCAACCACATCATCCAGCATGTGCACCCACTGAACTGGCCCCATTTCTGCACAAGCAAAATGTTTTTGAGGGTGTGTGTGCTGGGGGATGACAGGCAAGTGGCTGGTAGTTTTACTTCTTTGTAGGGAGTTTGATAAGTTTCAGTCCTCTGGAAATGAATCCAAAACAATAAAACAGGCTAAATGTGTTTCTCCAGTAGAAAAAAATGAAAGCAAACCTACTACAGGTAAATTGAAATCTTCAAATAGACCCATAACATGTTGCTGAGACATTTTTGAGATAATGGCTTTCATTAGACTGGGGTCACAAATCTAGACATTTCTTCATCACCTGCCAGAACTAATGAGATTTTATGGCAGCCAAGCTATTTATCCCTTGGGTGACATTGGCAAGAACAACTGTATCTTTATCAATCAAGAGTTTTCTGTACTTCAAAGATTACCCCCCACCTTGATCACAATATTC
The DNA here is from genome assembly GCA_004026585.1 of Noctilio leporinus. Taxonomy (NCBI): domain Eukaryota; kingdom Metazoa; phylum Chordata; class Mammalia; order Chiroptera; family Noctilionidae; genus Noctilio; species Noctilio leporinus. Next base: position 370,319 of record PVIW01000646.1, read on the forward strand.
ACAATATGTAAGAATTTCATTTCTTCCTATAAATACTCCACCCATCCCCTCTGTTGTCCGGATCTAATCATTTTCTCCTAATGTCACATTACTCCATAGAAGGGGCTGGCAGAAGAAATGGATAAAAGGAAAAGAGATGAAAAGAAATTTTCAAAGAAACCTGCAAAGAGACTCAGGTCTGACAGCTCCCCACTGGAATATTATATGCCCCCTAGTCATCAGGAACAGAGCTACAGCCCAGTGCTGTCTGTGAGGCCACAGTTGCTGAACAGGTGGTTCTTTCCCATCAGGGATGGCGAGGAGTAAGAACATGGTAACCACCACAGCAGTCTGGGACAAGGACTTGGCCTCTCCTTAGAGCTTTCACACTGCCTACTATAGCTAACAGTGGCTATATTTTAACACTGAACTAGTGCTCATACACAAACAAACATATAAACTCAGGTGTTTCACAATGGTCATTGCAAACTCCTACAGTAACTTGTCCATTCTACCTTTGTAACTAGGAAAGTGTCCCCAGTTCTCAGACCAAAGGAATATTAGAGAAATGGCTCAGTAAAGGCCAATGAATGGGTTCCAGTTTTAGTTAAGGGGAAGTAAGTGCTCTGTACCTGTCTCCCAATGAATACAGCTATAACACCTGGAGAGAAAGCAGGAGCAGCTATCTAAGGACTCTTCAAAAAGTAGAACAGCAGGTCAATTGGGGAAGAAAATGAGTATTCACAGTACCATCAAGTTGGCTGTGGATTTATCTTTGGTATTCCCTGGGTAGGCCTTGAGGTAGCCTCAAACAGAAGTGGGCATCACTGTGGACAGAGAGTTCCAAAAGAAACCTAGTTCAGATCCAGCTATGAGAAAGGAGTCTTCTGGAAGTGACAGCAGTAATATGGGATACCCACAGTACGGAAAGGACCAAGCAAGGGAACCTTCCTCTTCAATTAAAGGAGGGGTGGGCCTGAGAGCAAGACTTTTCCTCTCGGTGTGCCCCCACCACTTGGCAGAATCATGGGAATTATACAGAAGGTCAGGGTAAATAAAAGCCCATATTTCTGAAAGGATGAACCCTCAGGAAACTTAACAATGCCAGGGAGGTCATGGAGAGAAAGGAGGTGGGGAAAACAACCCATGAAGTTATTTGCTAACTTTGGGGCTCACCTTCAAGTTATGCATGCTTGAATTTGACCATGAAAGTGTAACAAAGACTTTGAGAACTGAACTAACAGATACATCTCCACCTTGGTTCCAGCCTGACCATGAGATGGTGGGACATTCAGGAGAAATCCAAATAGCACTGCAAAAGACTGCAAATGGAACTGTATAGAAGGAAAAGAGGTTCCATATGGCTGTGGGGAAGAAACGAGATAAACTCAAGATCATTAGCACCCCAATCAATTGCCAACGGATAGTCAATTAAACAAAGGCATGAAAAATGGATTTTTAAGCCAGAGGGAATCCAAGATCCCAAAGCTAAAACCAATTAAAGCAGAGGTAATATTGTATAGAGATTTCCACAGTGTTTAAGAAGTTTCTCTAATCCAGGGGCATGAATAATGACAAGATATTAAGAAAACTCTTAATATTACTTTTGTCTAAAAGGCAGAGTTGGGTAAACAAATTGGGGTAAAAGTAAAAATAAGGTACAGTATAATTTTATTCATTCTAATTTATTTTATTAAGAATTTCTGGTTAAAAAATAAGTCACAAGAATGTGATGTACAACAGAGAGGTTCATAATATTGTAATAACCTACAATGGGGTAAAAATAGTTTATTCGATAAATAGTGTTGGAAAAATTGGGAAGATACATGCAAAAAAGAAACAAAGAAACCAGACCACCTTCCTACACCATACACAGAATTAACTCAAAATTAAAGACTTAAATGTAAGTCGAAACCATAAAACTCCTAGAAGAAAATATAGGCAGAAAATCTTTAACATTTCTATTAGCATTATTTTTTCTCATGTATCTCCTTAGGCAAGGGAAACAAAAGAAAAATGAACAAATGGGACGACATCAAACTAAAAAGGTTTTGCACAGTAAAAGAAACCATCAACAAAATGAAAAGACAACCCACTGAATGAGAGAACGTATTTGCCAATGATACATCTAATAAGGGATTAAGTTCCTACATTTATAAAGAACTCAAACAACTATGTACATACACACACACACACACACACACACAAACAATGCAATTTAAAAATAAAGAACCCATCTAGACACTTCTCCTGAGGACATACAAATGGCCAATAGACATATGAAAAGATGCTCAACATCACTAGTCATCAGAACAATGCAAATTAAAATCACCTGACAGAATGGCAATCATCAATAAATCAACAAACAATAAGCATTGGTGAGAATGTGGAGAAAAGAGAGCCCTTGTGTATTGTTGGTGGGAATGGGGATTGGTGCAACCACTATGGAAAAGAGTATGGAGGCTCCTTAAAAAATGAAAAAATTGAACCACCTTATGACCTAGTGATCACACTTCTTGGTATATATCCAAAGAAACCCAGAACCCTAATTCTGAAGAATATTAACACTTCTATGTTCATTGTAACATCATTTACAGTAGTCAGGCTATGGAATCAACCCAACTAACCATTAATAGATGAGTGGATCATAAAGTGTTGGTACATATATAATAGAATATTACTCAACCATAAAAAATGAAATATTGCCATTTGTGACAGCACAGATGGACATAGAGGGCACTATGCTAAGTGGAATATGCCAGTCAGAGAAAGACAATTACCATATGATTTCATTTATATATGGAATCTAAAAAAAAAAAAAACAATATAAGCAAACAAAGCAGAAACAGACTCATAGATACAGAGATTAAACTAATGGTCGCCAGGTGGGAGAGAGGTGGAGGACTAGGTGAAAAAGGTGAAGGGATAGCAAAGCACAGATCAGTAGTTACAAAATAGTAACAGGGATATAAAATATAGCATAGGAAATATAGACAATAATATTATAATAGCTTTTTATGGTGCCAGGTGGATACTAGAAATATTGGGGGGAGCATTTTATTAAGTTTATGATTGTCTAACCACTATGCTATACACCTGAAACTAATACAACATAATATTGAAGATAAAGTGTAATTGAAAAAAATAATAATAATAATATTATAACACTGTCCAATGACAGATGGTTACTAGACATAGTGTGGTGGTCACTTCATTAGATTTTTTAATGTTGAATAACTAGGTTTACACCTAAAAATTGTAATATTGTATATTAACTATGTTTAAACTTAAAGGAATTAAATAATAAAAGCGGTGTCATAAAGGGTTACAAGTGGCATGTGTAATGTTTCCTCTGGGAGCACAGAAGAAGGGAGCAACTCACTGGGGCAGTTGGACAAGGACTTTAACCCAAACACTGACCTTTTTCAGTGAATATTGTTTCCACAGTGACATGTTGGCACCTCCTGTGGCCTTCCAGTTACAAACCCTCCTGTCCATTCTTTTCCGCTGTGTGTATGGGACCAAAGTTCTCACAGCCAGGTTTCTAGCTCCCTCTTGGTTACATGCCACTATGTTGTGATCACAAGTTACACATATTTTGCAACCGTGAAGGATAGGGGAGTGTTGAACCAGGATCCACTGTGGGAAGTGCAGAAAAAAGATTGGTTGCACTTGTGCTCTGTGCCAGACACAGAGGTGGGCACATTCATGTGTCATCTCACCATGCCTCTCACAGCACTGAGAGGTCATCATTGGTGGCAATGCTACTAGGTACGCATTCAGATCCGCAGTTGCCTTCATTCTTTCTAGCAGAATCTCAGTTTAGTTCACAGTGGCAAAGCACTTACGAAACTGGCTCTCTCAGGCTCCCTCGCAAGCTGAGTGACTGCACGTGAGTGCTGACCAATGGGTTCCAGCTGGAAGAGGGTTAGAGACCTTAAGGAACATTTTGGTGAGTATGTTCCCTTTCTACCTTTCCTTCCTTCAGCTTCCTGCATGGGATGTAGAGTTTAGTGGGAGGTAGAGCAACCATCTTGTGACTATGAAGAAACCAACATGAAGACAAAAGCCTTACATTGAAAATCACACAGCTGAAAGAAAGATGCTCAGCTCCCAATGTCTCCAACCATTCCCAAACCCCTACCACTGGAATTCCTGAGAAATTGGGGGGGGGGGGGGGGTCTTACTTTGATAAACCACCCTAGTCAGCTTTCCATTATGTACAACCTAAATGTAACCTATCTGATCATTGTTACTATGATAATTCTACATAGGTATTGAGATACTAAAAGTTCAGGGTGCTCTCCCTCCTGGGAGCACGCTGCACCTTTCCTTCATCCTCTTTTTCCCTCACGCATTTATACCCTACAAGACTTGCAACCATGGACCAATGGGCAGCCGCAGCTCAGCAAGGGCTAACCCCCAAACCTGTCTCCAAGGCCACCTTTTCTCTGACCCTTCAGTGAGCTGACAGCAGCCCTGACTTGGCTCATTTCTTTCCTATAACATTTCTAAAGAGACAAAGCTGCCCTGTCCAGGCTTTACTGTTGCTTCTTCTATCCCTAAGCCCTTTCTTGATTCACTGTCCCCAATTTCAATAAACATACTCTCAAAAAAAAGATACAAAAATGCAGGTGAGACACCTAGCCAAGTTTGCACAGCCAGAACAGAACACGGCTGGCATTTAACACTTATACTTATCTCCCACCACCTGACTTCAAAACACAGGAACCTTTTGCAATTTCATGAGCTAACAAGAGTCTCTTTCTTAGGATTGGCAAGCCAGGATTTTCCTGTTTTGAGTCTGTCATTCTCCTTTCCAGTACTGTGCTATCATGTTCTTCTGCCAGTCAGAATCTAGGCTGCTGGCAGTAAGGACACTGTCCTTCCCTTTCCAGAAAAGTCTTCCTGGAAATAGGCCTGTGACAGTCACTAAAAATCTCTTCTCCTCTCAAATGCCTCCTCTACTGCCTGTCCTACCACGCCGTCTATGCTCTACCATTGGAGTATATACAGACCACCCCTATTAAGTTAGAGCCATCTTACCTAGTGGTTTCCCGAGGGTTGCTCAAAACCCTAGTCTCAAAGGAAGTCACTGTGTATTACTGGATTTAATTAAGACTAAGACGCACAATCTTTCACACTTCAACATCTCTGAAATCAGGGTATTGGTTACAATCAATGTATGTCATAATGATGCTGGGTCATTTTTCCTTGCTTTAACATATCTGAAATCATAATGTGTCTTAGAGGCCCTGGTGTTTTAGTTTCACTGGAATACAGTGCTTGAAAATAAAAGAGTGCCATAATCAAATAAGTTTGGAAAACATTGGTAGTGGAATAAACCGAATTTAACAAAAATGTTTAATATGCACCTTCTCAGAGCTTTTAACATCTATAGGGCATCTCAACAGATTGATTTGGCAATGTAATTCTCTTTTATAGCACCTTTATAGTGTTAGTGTTCTGTGAAATGCAAATTTTATTTTATTTTTTAAATCTTCATCCAAGGACATGCTTATTGATTTTAGAGAGGGGGGAAGGGAGGGAGAGAAAGAGAGAGAGAAACATTGATGTAAGAGAGAAATAACGATCAGTTGCTTCTTGCACATGCCCCAGTGGGGAATCAAACCTATAACCACTCAGTTTATAGAGCGACACTCCAACCAACCAAGCTACACTGGTCAAGACTGAACAAATATTTTTTTATTTAATTTTATTGTTGTTGTATTACATCCATTGCAATTTCATGAGCATCCCCTTTTCACTCCCCTCTGTCCTCTTCCCCACCCACCCACTCCCCTACAAAGTCAATCCCACTTGTTGTCCATGTCCATGGTTCTTCCATACTAGTTTCTTGACTAAACTGTTCTCCTTCTTTGCCTCCTCCTTCCCACTCCCTGAACAAATATTTCAAAACACTGCATGAGGTCATTATATTTTGGATTATTTGATCAGATTATCCAACCAACTGTTTTCTACAAGAGAATTCTGAGAAAGTTAATCAGAAAATATGTAAACTGTGAAACTGGCAACTCTGAAGCATGACTCTTTGGTGGGAGGATCAAAGACCTCATAGAGTCACCATTTCCCTGAGTAAGTCACTGGAAAACAGAGCGGATACCTTTGAGGTGAATACTGGAAAGTGGGGAGTACAAGCATGCTAAATTTTACTACTGACTCTTCTTCCTGGCAGACAAGCTGGCTTGCCTCCATCTAGGCCAAAGACACAAGAGTATGGTTAGTCCCATCTCCCTAATACCTGGGGACTGTGTCTGATTCCTAGAACTAAGACAGCATCACCAGTCTCAGAGATACAAATAATGTGGCCCTTGAAATGCTGAGAGGGGCTACCCAAGACTTTAGATAATTCTTAGTACTTTTTAAATTTCCCAACCGATTCTAATATGCAGACAAAATTGCAATAAAGGAAGTGACTTGATTAAGTTCCTGTTTCAACCGTGATAGCCACTGAGAGATGTATTTACCTGCTACAGAATCTAAGCCCTAGGTGTGGCAGGAATAAAAAATGAGAGATGGAATCAAGAAATATTTTAGAGAAAGAATTCCCAGGAGGGGTTTAAATGAACTCAGATCGTGAAAAGCTTGAAAGATGTACCATTGAAAACACAGGGCAGTTACAGGAGGGTTGAGCATGGTCCTGGGTTTTAAAGGGAAGGTCCTTGTTGAGTTCACATAGTGAGCTGTAGTTTTGAAAAAGATGTTCAAGTAGAAATGTCCGGAAGGCAAGAGTACATGAAGACTGGGTCTTTAAAGGCAGAATTTTAAATTTTAAGTAATTCGTACCCATCCAGGTGATGTTTGAAGCCTTAGAAGTTTAAAGACAGTCTTCCTCACAATGTGATACTATTGGGAATACCACGTTTACAGCTGCTGGGAATCAATGCGAAAGATCTGAAATTCAAGTCTGCCTCTGGCACTGACCAGCTGTGTAGCCTTGCACAAGATCCCCTATGCCTTCAGAGCTTCAGTTTCCTTAACTGGAAAACAAGAGTGATAATACCAACCTCACTGGGAGGCTGTGAATATTAAATGAGCAAATTTTTGTAAAGCTCCCTGCATACTTCCTGGTGCAAAGCATGGCCAAGAGCCTTGGTAGGTCTCTTTGGGTTCCCTCACCCAACCCCGCACAAATTCCAAGCAGGTGCAATACACTTCTCTTCAGTGTCAAGAGTACATCTAGCAACAACAATCAATCTGCACTCACTTTAATGGCACATGAAGATCAAATCTTGACAGACCAATAGAATTTTCCTCAATGATAGATAGGCAATATAAATAAGGAATGGGCAAGAGATGTAATTTCTCTGTGCTGGAGGATGACCTTAGATTTCATCACCAATGACTTTTTATCAGCAAGATAGAAATCAGAGAATTCCTCTTCTTTCTTAAGACTCAGGCACCAAGAGCTGAATCATATCATCCAAAAGGTGGCTCATCAATGACTTAGTCCCAGCCTAGGAGCATCCAACATGATCACAGTTGTGGCAGAGCTGGAACCATGTGGAACATGTCTGTCTTTATCCCAGTGAGACAACTAAGAATGTCCTAATTAAAATCACAGATGACACCAAGTTGTGAGATATCAGTAAGAAGGTAGGCATAGAAATAGAAATGTTATATAACATTAGCAGACTAGGAAATAATTCTTAAAGAGGGTGAGGTTCAACAAGATCAAGTGTGATATATTTTTAAACAACCTACAGAGACAGAAAGGATATGTCTAGATAATCCACTAATCCCAGAAATGTAGCCAGGTAAACAGGGCTCAAGCATGGCCAGGGGGTTTGGGTGCCCGGACAGGTAACACAACAGAGAAAAAGCAAGAAAACAGGACAAAAGGAAAGGCAAGGGAAAATGAAGAGAGAGAGGGGAAGAGAAGACAGGGAAGTATAATGCTGGAATTGTGAAATGTGTTCAGAGTGGAAAATTCTAGTTCATTGGCATTTGAGTTCACTTATTACGGTCAATAAATAATTTACTGAGCAAGTAGTGTGTGCTAGGCTAGGGTTCTATCAATGAACAGGACATTTAGAACCCTGTCCTCATGGTTCTTCCTCTGCATGGCTTCTAAATGTTCAATGACCTATTACAAGCCCTCAGACCTCTTCCCTCCTTTGATGACATCATTCACTATCAAAACTTTCCATCCCACCCATCTGCTGCTGACTCACAAAACCCAGAGTTCCAACCCCAGACTTCAGTGACCACTTGTCTACTTGTCCTCTTGATGAATCACAAATCTGATATTCCTTCTCTCTGCCCAAACTTGTTCTTTCCTCAGTCTTTCCTATTTCCATACACAGGTCAAACATAGCCAAGATAGGTGTTGTTCTTGGTTCTTACATCCTATCCTATTGGTTCTAATTCTCCAAAATGGCTAGAAACCAGCAAGTTCTAATCATTTCACATTCTAAAGATGACTGCTAACAACTGGAACCAGAACAGACACCTCCCTCCTTCTGGCCCCATGCCCTTGTCTTCTCCTCACCCCTGGCTTCCAAATATGACCTTAGCTGAACCAGCCCTCCCATGGTGAACCCAGCAAGAAGATCGGGGAAAGAAAGATCTTTTGGGGGTTTTCTGCCTTGGGTGGGAAGACCGTAGTGTTCATGAGGAGAGATGCACCCTCCCTGTGGGAACACAAAAGAAGAGATTCCGAGGTGAGAGGAGGCTCTAAGGCAGAGTTCAGGAGATTTTCACTGTGAAGGGTCACATAGATGATTAATACTGCAGGATGTACTGTCCACAAGGCACTGTCACAACTACTCAGCACGGCCATTGTAACATGAAGCTGCCATCAACAGCAACAAACTGAGACAGGTATGAACGAGTAAGGCTGTTTCAATGAAACTTTATTTATGGACACTGACATTTGAATTTCTTACAATCTCCACATGTCATGAAATGGTATTCTTTTCATTTTCTTCAGCCACTTACAAAGGTAAAAAAAAACAATATTCTTGTCTCACAGGCTATACAAAAACAGAGCAGGCCAAGTTTAGCCCCTGGTCCTAGGTTGCCCACCCTCAATCCAAGACTGTCATTGACAGACACCATCGGAGTCCAGCCAGAGACCACAGTGACATCTCCCATCCTGGGACAGAGCAAGTGTGATGAGCAAGGGTGCTTGTCTTGCAAAGGCTGCGGACACCTGTGAGCGTCAGGCCAGGGCCTGCTCCGTAGCTGGGGTTTCCGGCAGGTAGAAGAACCCTGCAGGAAGCAGCCCCTGCCCCTGGGGCAATAGGACTGGTTTGGACTTGGAACTAGCTCTCAAAAATATTGTATTTTTATAAATGTGTTTCCTGAACTCCAGCTCTCTCTGCAATAATGTAAACTGTAGCAACGTGGTTATGGTGATTTACTGATATGGGGTGGGGGTGGGGTTTGGCACTTTAGCATGTAGTTTTCTTGAGGGGGTTCATTTAAAATTTTCCACTGTTTCTGGTATAATTTGAAAAATGAAGTTATTCCAATGAAAGACAGTTAAACACTGATGCCAGTAAACAAGGGAAGCTGCAGGATGTCTACCCTGGGACTTTAAAACTGTGGCCCACACCACCTGATTTGGAGGTCTTAGGAAAGCCCCCCACCCCAGACTTAAGAACCTCAGTGGCTTTCCTGGGCTCCATGATTCCAGGGCACAAAAGGAGACAGACTCCACAGGAAAGGACAGCTCTCGCTTTTCCTCCCACAACAGAGGGTAAAGATTAACTCCCTAAATCCCCATGTAACACTGACTCCCCTGCCAGAGAAGTTTCCTTTGAAATGGCATCTTCCTGAATCAGGGGCCACCAAATCTGCATGTGTACATTGCAATGACACCAGTTATCTGAGCTACTGTAATGGCTTAAGTATGAGTGTTCGAGGAGGAAAAAGATAAAGTCTTTTCAGTAGGATGAGAAATTTGTAGGAAGGACTCAGGATAAACAAGGAATGTCCCCCCACCCCCTATAAAAGGGGTGGGTGTAGTTGAGAAATTGTCCTGGGCTTCTCAGCCTGTGGTCCCAGAGACACATGGGTGGGCAGGCTTCGGCAGGTCACCAGCTTTCCCTGTGTCAGGTGGCCACTGGGTCCCTCTGCTGAGTATCTGTGAATCTGGCCATTTTCTCTTCATCCTCTGAGTTTTCCTTGGTGAGATAAATCCAAGAAATCCCCGAAAGCCTCATGTAATTGGCAAATTGTATTGATGTCATAGAACAACTTTCAGGGCCACTTGCTCTTCCAGGCTGATTTCAAATCATTGCCTTAAAAAGAAGCAACATTAAACTTTTGCACCCCAAATTAAACTACATAACTTATTTTTACAAATAACATAGGCATAGATCTTTTGGAAGATTTACTGTTTTCAAAAAAAATATTTTTTTGGTCACTACCTCTTCATGACCAATTTTTCTCCTGTGGTACCCAGTGGAAGTGTGTAGTTTTGTGATGCTTTTTATGCTGTGCTATTATCTGTCGAGGTGTGCAAAGAAATTACCTAACAGAGAGGCAGTCGAGGTGCCACAAAGCTGCTCAGTAACCTGGCAGCTGAGAAAGGACTCTTCATTCCCCTACTTCCTTCTGTCCAGGCGAGGTTACATTTGCCAGAAATAGACCGGCACATATTTCCCTTTGCTGGATTTCCTTCTCTCTAATGTAGTATTGATAAGGGAAAAAGAACAATATCACCTTTTATAGTCGTTAATTAGCATGCAGAAGCACCTAACACATACCTGGCTCCAGGCACTCCTGCCCTCTTCTGGGGCAACAGCACAGGTATCCCTTATCTGCCCAGCTATGTGGTGCTGTGATGCAGCCGCAGCAGTGAAGGCAGCTTGTCTAGGCTCAGACTTCCAGAATGAAGCAGAGCCCAGCCCTTTTGGCCTCCTTGCTCTCTCACTCTCTTCAACATTCCGCCAGGACGCCCTAAGTAATGGCCAACCAGGAATTTTTGATGACCCTTCCTCTAGCACACCCACTTGCCTCTTTATACAAACCTCGTTGCCCTCTTTCAAAATTGGTACTCTTTGTTGTAATGGCATGATGACCTTCAAGAAAAATTTCAAACATGAGTGTCACTCTTTCACACAATGTTTTCAGTTTATACTTCTTTCCAGTCATCATCAATGTGGATTTAACCAGTATATCATTTTAAGTGGTAAACATTGTGTATCCTTCTTTTTTGTATTTAACATTATATCATGAACACATTTTAATGTTTCTACATAATCTTTATAATTACTAATTAACAACTGCATAAAATTTCATCAGGTTGATATACCTCAATTTCTTAAACCCCATATGTTGAATTGTTTATAACATTTCCTTAAAATTAAAAGTTACAATAAAATATATGTACAATAAAGTTACATATATACTTTATTTTTCTTTCACTGGGATTTTTTTCTTGAGAAATTTCATTTATTTACTCTTAGAGAAAGGATAAAGGAGGGAGAAAGAGAGAGAGAAACATTGATGTAAGAGAAATACGTCATTTGGTTGCCTGTCACATGCCCGCAACTGGAGATCTGGCCTGCAAACCAGGTATGTGCCCTGACTGGAATGTGAACCAGAGACCTTTCAGTTCACAGCCCAGCCCCCATCCAATGAGCTACACAGGCCAGGGCTCACTGAGACTTTTCTCTCAGTTTTTTTTTTTTTTTTTTTTTTTTTTTTTTAGATTTTAAATTTATTATTTCCAGAAAGGAAGAAAGGGAGAGAAGCACAGAGGGAGAAAAACATCAATGCATGGTTGCCTTTTCACCTGCCTCCAGGCACGGATCGGGCTGGAGATCTGGTTTGCAACCTGGTTATGTGCCCTGGCTGGGGAATTGAACCAGCAACCTTTGAGATCTCAGGCTGGCACCTTATCCACTGTACCACCAGCCAGAGCCTTAGGCTAAGTTCTTAAAAATATAATTACAGGACCAAAGAGTTTGAATATTTTATATCTGACCATCTCTGTTACATCCTGAACCCATACATATGAGTTTCAACATTCTACTTCTCATCTTCTAAGTATAATTGGATAAGACCAATTCAATTAATCTCTTCAGTTCCTTTACATCTGAGTTGGCACTGCATTAGAGTGACTTCTTCAAAAATCCTGTGTTTCCCATTTAAATATTAGATCAGAAAAAGGGACAATAATTACTTAGTGCTGACAAGGGTATGAAGAAATAGACACACTAATAAATGTCATGACATATAAACTGGTAGGACCTCACATCATGGCAATTTGGCAATTGTAGGTAAACTCAAAAATGCGTATGTGCTTTAAACATTCTACTTTAATAATTTATTATAAAGGAAGAAAGTCAAGAATAGGTACAAATATTTAGCTAAAAACATATTCTACATAGCATTTCTTATAATAGCAAAAATGGAAATAAATTTATGTCCAAAAAAAAAATTGGCTCAGAAATTATAACACATCTTTTTTCTCTTTGCTCTCCTCCGCCCAGTGCCCATTTCCCTCCAGCAAGTCCACCCCTGTTAGATCATGTCCATGGGTCACGCATATAAGTTCTTTGGCTTCACACTTTCCTATATTGTTTTTAACTTCCCCCTGTCTATTTTGTACCTACCAATTATGCTTCTTAATCTCTGCACCATTTCTCCCCTTTCCCTCTCCAAGCAGATAACCCTCTAAATGATCCCCATACCTATGATTCTGTTTATTATTCTGATTGCTCAGTTTATTTTTGTTTTTATTTTTTAAAACTCTGTTGTTGATAGTTGTCATTTATTGTCATTTCAATGTTCACAGTTTTGATCTTTTTCTTAAATAAGTCCCTTTAACATTTCATATAATAATACCTTGGTGATGATGAACTCCCTTAGCTTTACCTTGTCTGGGAAGCACTTTATCTGTCCTTCCATCTAAATAACAGCTTTCCTAGATAGAGTAATCTTAGTTGTAGTTCCTTGCTTTTCATCACTTTGAATACTTCTTGCCAGCCTCTTCTTGCCTGCAAAGTGTCTTTTGAGAAATCAGCTGATAGTCTTATAGGAACACTTTTGTAGGTAACTTTCTTCTGTTCTCTTGCTGCTTTTAAGATTCTCTTTATCCTTAACCTTTGGTATTTTAATTATGATGTGTCTTAGTGTGGTCTCTTTGGGTCCAGCTTGCTTGGGACCCTCTGTGCTTCCTTGACTCGTATGCCTATTTCCTTCACCAAATTTGGAAAGTTTTCCTTTTTTATTTTTTCACATAACTTTTCAATTTTTTGCTCTTCCTCTTCTCTTTCTGGCACCCTTATGATTCAGATGATGGCAAGCTTAAAGTTATCCCAGAGGTTCTTAGACCTCTCCTTATTTTTTTTCAATTCTTGTTTCTTCATTCTGTACTAGTTGACTATTTTTTTCTTCCTTATGTTCCAATTCATTGATTTGAACCTTGGTTTCCTTTTCTTCACCATTGGTTTTGTGTGGATTTTCCTTTGTTTCACTTAGCATAGCCTTCACTTCTTTCCTATGCCTTTGCCATACTCAAGCATATCTGTCAAGCCTGTGAGCATCTTAATCACAGAGTGTTTTGAACTCTGTGTCTCTTAGGTGGCTATCTCCTCATTACTTAGTTCTCCCACTGGAACCTTGATCTGTTCCCTCTTTTGGGCCATAGTTCTCTGTCTCTTCAACTTGACATGCTCCTGTGGTTGCCTCTGTCTTAGGTAGAGCCATCACACCTATTATATTGTAAGGAGCAAAGCCTTAGGTATTCGTCAATATAAGGCTACCCATTTCACCTCTTCGTGGTGCTGGATGTAGGGGAAGGATCTGAGGGAACATTGCCACTTGCTCAGCACTTGCTCCTTTTCCAGATACTTCTCCTGCCTCCCGTATGGGACTGGTGCCTCTCTAGCTGTTATTATGGCCATGGTTCCCAGAGTGGGTGGGTCTATGGACCTTCTAGGACTGCGAGAGCCCTCTAAACAAACAGTCTCTGCTGAGAGACTGGCAATTTCTTCCTCCATCCCAAACCCCACTGGTTTTCACAGTCAAAAGTAACATGGTTTTGGAATTGGGAGCTGCTTGGTCTGGTCTGATACTGGGAGCACTTCCCATGTGTCTCCCCCTACATTTTTACATGTTACTGTGCTTTTTGATGGCCTGCCTCAGTTGCCACCGCCCCAGCTGCCACCACCGCCTCTTCTCCGCCCTGGCTCCACCCCTTCTACTTGTCTAGATGAGTATTTCTTCTTTATGTGTTTGGTTTTTGGACTTCCATGTAGCTCAATTTTCTGGAACTGCTGGTTGTCTCCAGTTTTGAAGTAGTTGTATTCCTTCTCAGTTGTGGAAGAAGGTGCAGGGTGTCTACCTACACCTCCATCTTGGCCAGAAATATGCACATCTTTATAATGGGGTACTATACAGCCATTTAAAATTATAATTGTAGATAATATAGTAATGACTTAAACATGGGCTCACAATATATCAAGTCACAAAATAGCACTTATTGTATTATTTACTTTTGAAAAAAAGATAGAATAGTTACAGCCCTGACTGGTGTAGCTCAGTGGGTTGGGCATTGTCCCACAAACTGAAAGATTGCCAGTTCCCTTCCCGGTCAGGACATGTGCGTGGGTTGTGGGTAAGGTCCCTGAGTGGAAGCATTTGAGGGGCAATGGATTGATATTTCACTCACACATCAGTGTTCCTCTCCCTCTCTCTCTCTCCCTTCCCCTCCAAATAAATAAATAAATAAAATCTTTTTTCATAAAAGAAATAATTACAGAGCTTCTCTAGTTGTTAATGCTATTTTTTATGTAGATAGTAGGATTATGGGTATTTAATGGTTCTGCCTTTTCATTTTTTACACCACAGATATCATTGCTTTTATTGAAAGTAAAACACAAAGTTATTTTTTATTTATTGAGATCAGTTTCTAAAGCAGTTACACAAAAATGTCTTCTACGCCCCATTCAGCTGGGAGAGGGACAGAAAAAACTGTCCGCACCCTCTTCTAGATTCTATGTGTGCTTATCATCCCTATATCCAATAACAAGGACACAGCCAAGGGATCACAGATGTGTGATGATGAGTGTAAGGAAAGTACCCTTCTAGATCTCATTCAGAATACCAGTAACCCAGGGCACCAATGGAAGTGGCAATGTCCCTGTCCTGCTCAGAAACCTGGACATCTCTCCCTGCAGAAGTAATGAAGGAGAATAAGGCTAGAAGGAAGTAGAGATTGTCTTACCATTGTGTATCAGTTATCTATTGCTGCACAACAAATGCCCCTCAGACTCAGTAGCTTAAAACAACAAACGTGCGTGGCCCATACTTCTGCAGGTCAGGAACCTTGGAGTGAGTTCACCGAATGGCTCTGGCTCCAGTCTCTCGCAGACTGCAGTCAGGCAGTCACCTGGAGGCTTGACTGGGGCCAAAGGATCCATTTGCAGGTGCACTCATATCATCATCATCTTAGTAGTCTCACTCAGCTATGGGCTAGAGACTTCTCAGTTCCTTGTCTCATGGGCCTCTTTCCATTGACTGCTTATTCTTATGACATGACAGCTGGCTTCCTAAATGAGTGCTTCAGGAGAAGGGGAGAAATAAAACACCTGACCTAGAGGACACTGGCTTTTTTATTTTTATTTTCAATAAAATAAACAGATAATGCAGTAAATAAAGTATTTACCAGTGGCATTCAATTAAAGGTACTCTGTACAATGCACTTCTATTTAATTATGCCTTACTTCACTAGAAACATTTTCAGAATTTCTTGCCAGTCATTTCAAAAAGATTGTTATCAATATATTTTGCTTAGATGCAGGTACTACACACGTCAGAAGTATTGTTTTTTGTTTGTTTTTCCATGCCTGGTCCTCAGTGTAATGTGAATGCCTCTGTCATTGACTCACTCTGAGTTGCTTTAGCTAAAGCCCTAAAGGCACTTTTGGCCAAATGTAGTTTACTAGTCAGTTGCCTGGAGGTGAGGGGAATTGCCAGCCCTCAATCCTAACAGGATGATAAAGCCTCAATATCACCCTCATCTGCTCCATTCTAAAGTATGTGAGACTCAGCTCCTGGGCTTCTGGCCCCTGCAGTGCAGGCCTTGCCCTCTGCCTGCTCAACTCCCCACACCTGCCCCAATGCCGCACTACTTTTTCCTTCCTTGCCTCTGACTCATTTTTTAATTATTGCTAACAAGTATGACTGCCTATCTCCATATACTCTCCCCTAACTTCTGGAAGGTCATCAAAACTGTCAAATGTAGTGAAGGGAGGAACTTTTAAAAGAAGAATTAGTGTGGCCCTTTATAGTCTTCTAGAGACTTGAATGTAGAATTTATACTCTCAGGGCCTATGGAAAAGTATTTACTAGACTTGTAAATAAATGCATGAGAAGTTGGAGGAAGATGAATTTAAGCATACTAGCATTATTGGGCAAAATAAAAAGTTGACAATTCTATGATGACAACCCCACTCTGCCCCGCCCCCAACCTTTGCCACATCAAAAAAAAAAAAAATCTGGCCTGTGAAACTGTACAGTCTGGGGACACACAACTGGCCTGTCGTCATCATGTTGTTTGTATTGCTAAGACCATGACTCTTTTCCTGCCTTTAGAAGTCAAAAGACCAAGTAATGAACATCAACCCTAAGATACCCAGATAACCATGATGTGCTATACTTCCATTAGGAGTCTTGACCCAAGTAACAAGAGGTAGAGAAGAATTTTACAGATGAGATATAGCATGCGTTTTCAAGTAGAAGGCTTGTATTGTGAGGAAACTTTTACCTACTTATGGATTTGACAAAGATCAGAATAAGTCCAGAGGCCCAATGGTGGGCTTTATTCCAGTAACTATGGTAATTTCTACCAGCAAGATAGCATGCTATATCAACCCTGTATTTGTTGGGACTCTCCCAGTGGCCCGGTGACAAAAGCTGACCTTAAACTAGCTTAGATAAGGGAGGCAGGGACTTAGAGGCAAGGCTGTGAATGCCATTGGAGTTCTTTTTGGCCATCCTTGTTTCTGCTTTTCTCTGAGTATAAATTCCATTCCCTCCTCTTTTTTTATATTTTAAGTATATTTTATTAATCATGTCATTACAGTTGTCCCAATTTTCCCCCTTTGCCCTCATCTACCTGGTACTCCCCTTCCCTTCAGCAATCTCCTATGCCCTCAGTTCATGTCCATGGGTTGTGCATATATGAGTAAGTTCTTTGGCTTTACCCTTTCCTATTCTTAACATCCTCCTATTTTCTTTCTACAAGTTATGCTTCTAATCCTTGCGCCATTTTCCCCATTTCCTCCTTTCCCCTCCCTACTTGATAACCCACCAAACCATCCCCATACCTATGATTCAGTTCCTGTTCTGGTTGTTCACTTAGTTTTTATGTTTGTTTCTATTTTTTAGATTCAGTTGTTGATAGTTGTGTTTTTTGTCATTTTAATGTTCATAGTTTTGATCTTCTTAAATAAGTCCTTTCAACATTTCTTTTAATAATGGCTTGGTGATGATGAATTCCTTTAGCCTTACCTTGTCTGGAAAGCACTTTATCTGCCCTTCCATTCTAAATTATAGCTTTGCTGGGTAGAGTTTTCTTGGTTGTAGGTCGTTCCTTTTCATCACTTTGAATACTTCTTGCCAGCCCCTTCTTGCCTGCAAAGTGTCTTTTGAGAAATCAGCTGATAGTTTTATGGGAACTCCTTGTAGGCAACTTGCTGCTTTTCTCTTGGTGCTTTTTTGTTTTTAAGATTTTTATTTATTATTTTTAGAGAGAGGGGGAGGGAGAGAAGCAAAGAGGGAAAGAGACATCAATATATAGTTGTCTTTCACCTGCCTCCAGCTAAGGACCTGGCTGGAGACCTGGCTTGCAACCTGGTTATGTGCCCTGACTGGGCATTGAAACAGTGACCTTTGGGTTCGCAAGCTGACATCTATCCACAGTGCCACCAGCCAGGGCTTCTCTTGGTGCTTTTAAGATTCTCTTTTTATCTTTAACCTTTGGCACTTTAATTATGTGTCTTGGTGTGGTCCTCTTTGGGTACAACTTGTTTGGAACTCTCTGTGCTTCCTGGACTTGCATGTCTATTCCCTTCACCTAGTAAGGAAATTTTCTCTCTTCTTTTTTTTCAAATAGATTTTTAATTTCTTGCTCCTCCTCTTCTTCTTCTGACACCCCTGCTATTTGGATGTTGTTACATTTGTAGATGTTCCACAGCCTCTCCTCATTTTTTTTTATTCTTGCTTTCTTCTTTCTGTGCTGGTTGAATGTTTATTTCTTCCTTTTGTTCCAAATTGTTGATTTGAACCCTGGTTTTCTTCCCTTCACTGTTGGTTCCCTGTATATATTTTTTTACTTTGCTTGGTGTAATCTTTCTTCCTTTATTACTAATATTATTATTGCTGTACTCTATGAGCTCTCTGAGCACCTTATCACCCGTGTTTTGAACTCTGCATCTAATAGGTTGGATATCTTCATTTTGTTTAGTTCTTTTCCTGGAGTTTTGTTTTATTCTTTCATTTGGACCATATTTCTTTGCCTCCTCAATTTGGCAGTCCCCCTGTGTTTGTTTCTGTGTATTAGGTAGAGCTGCTTTGATTCCCTGTCTTAGTAGTGTTGCCTTTGCAGCAAAGGCACCTGTTAATTGCATGGGGTAGAGCACTAGGTAATTGCCAGGGTAGGGGCACCTGTTTCACTGCTTGGTTGGTGTTTGTGGTAGAGTTCAAAGAGGGGATGCTGCTGCCTGGCTTCTGGCAACTTGCCCAGCACTTGCCCCATTTCTAGTTACTTTACCCACTTCCTATACATGATTGGTGCCCTTCCAGTTGCTGCTCTGTGGTTTGCATACATTCTAAGACTATTCAGAGCCTTTAAGTGGTGAAAATCTGGCAGTTTCTTTTGCCACCCCAACCACCATTGGTTTTCATAGCCAAAGTAACAAGGGTTCATGTTCCTGGTGTTGGAACCCTGGGCTTTGCAGTCTGGCCTGGGGCTGTGATCACTTGCTCCCAGGGTATCCCTCCTGGTTTTTATCCATCACACGTGAATGTGGGACCATCCATTACACTATTATCACTGCCTCTTCTTCATGCCACACTGCCTCTCCTTCCTTTCTCTGAGACTCCACCTGTTCTACCTGTCTGGATGGATATGGCTACTTTAAATTCTTGATTGTCATACTCCCATATATCTTAATTTTCTGATGGTTCTAATTGTTTGTTTTTGAGATCTGGTTGTAATACTTTCTATGGTTGAGTGAAGAAGTAAAGCTGGTCTACCTACACCTCCATCTTGACCAGAAAAATCTATTCTCTCTATGGAGAGCTTTCTTTATACAACAGTGGACCTAGTACCCTATGTCACTGATTTCACAGTTGAGTGACTGTAACCAGAAAAGAAAGGGTTCTTCTGCTGAAAATATTCTGGATTTAGACTCTCCATTTGGTGACAGATCTATCTCTAATCACTATAGCCAAGAGGCCAGCTGTGTTTACTGTGACTCTCTAAGCTTTGCTTTAACTATAAAATAGGGATAATATTAGTATCAACCACAAATTGTTGTTATAAACAGTAAAATAATTTAAATGAGACAATGCATATAAAGCACACATTCAATGTTCAAAAAGACTATTACCTGTTTTGCCATTATTAATGTTCTATGATCTGCTCAACGTAGAGACCATAACCAAGGTAGCTGGTCATCTATTTGTACTTGAACGGTGTAGTCTTCTGCTCTTGTCAACACTCCCTTATTCCTACAGCCAGACTGGAGTTATGCTGAAAAAATGTACATAAAATACCATTAAACTGTGCATAAAAGAAGATGTGGGAGGGTCAACAATGACCAAAACCTGAATCACACAATTTAGGACTTAAAAAAACTCCTTGATATTTCAGATAATAAAAATGCACATTTATGCCCTGGCTGGTAGCACAGTGCATAAGGCACTGCGGGCCGGCGAACCCAAAGGTCACTGGTTCGCTTCCCAGCCAGGGCAACATAACCAGGTTGCAAACCAGGTCTCCAGTCAGGTCTGGGGCTGGAGGCAGGTGACATGCAACCATACATTGATGTCTCTCTCCCTCTCTGCCTCTCTCCCTTCCCCTCTTTCTAAAAATAATGAAATAAAATCTTTAAAAAAAAAATCTTAAGAAACAAACAAACAAAAAAAATGCACATTTACCCATTTAGAAAGAAACAGAAAATATGAATTAGAGCTTAAGATCCTGTTATCACAAAGAAAAAGTATGCTGGGTTTGTAGGCCAACAAATGGTTAGAAGCAGATCTTATTGATGTGCTTCAGTGCCTCTGCTTCTTCCATCTGTAAAATGGGGAGATTGGAATTTCCCTCCTACTCCCACACTGAGGTGAGTAAAGTGAGGCTCAATGAGGCACTGCTGGTCAAGTGCTTTGAGCTCAACTAATGAAAGGCTCTGTAGAGGCTCAGCATCAGCATACAGCCCCTTCATGGCATGTATTTAGAGTAAGAAGTTGGTTGGCATGACTTCAGAGAACCTCTAAAAAACAGAGATATACTAGATGGTCTTCTTAAAAAGTAAGATTAAATCAGAACAGAAAGGTTGGCCTAGTTACTGCTTTGTCCTAGTAAGACCTCACATCCAACCACTTTTCTCTGAGGGCCACCTGTGGGTACTGATTATCTACTCACACCTCTTTTTAAAAAAAAAAAAATTTATTCATTGTTTTTAGAGAGGGGGGAAGGAAGGAAGAAAGGGAGAGAAACATCAATGGATGGTTACCTTTCACCTGCCTCTACCTGGAAACCTGGCTGGAGACCTGGCTTGCAACCTGGGAGTATGCCCTGACTGGGAATGGAACCAGCGACACTTGGGTTCATGGGCCCACGCTCAGTCCACTGAGCCACACCAGCCAGGGCCTTACTCACACTTCACTTTAACTCTTCTCTTTACTCCTCAAATCAAGCATCACCTCATTCCACTGAGATGTCATCCTTTTGTCATCACAGTTTGAAAGTTAACAGAGAATGTGAATGAGGATGGATTAGCATTGCGTTAACAACATATGACTTTTATGTCAATCGATCTCAAACTGTAGAAAAAAATTCCTATATATGAGACAGGTAGTTGTATGCTACAGAGCAGCAAGTTAAAAATCAGTATTCTTTAAAAATATACTAAAATGACAATTAAGTCACTAAAAAGTCATTAACTCAGAGGTACAATAGGGCCAGCTTATACTGGCTTATGAGCTCTGATTGTTAAATTTTAGGAATATTTTGAGCCAGCTGTTAAATATCGTTATTTCAAAAACTAAATTAGATAAGCTTAAAAACTTCTTAAATTATATTAAAACCAAAGCTAATCGATTCTTTAAACTTATCATTTATAATAATATTACAATCAGATATTCTTTGGAGGTTAGTTATGTCTAGTGTTTTTGTCTATGGTATCCATGGGGTGGGAACATCATGTAATGATGTGCTTCTTCTCATCTCTATGTTTAGTGATGTCCTTTTGGTAGCTTGAAATTAACCACAGTAGGAATATTTGCACCAAAGAAACCAGACTGCTACAAATTGGGGCTCCCCCTCCCTGCAAAAGCTGGTTGTCAAACATTTATCAGCAGACCACGGTCTAGAACCACCGTAGACAACGGTAGACAAAACAACAGTAGACAAAAATGAAATGAAAACAACAGTAGACAAAAAAAATGTCAACAATATTCTGGAAACTACAAAAGTAGATGAACGAGAGGCAATTAATTTAGCAGAGGAGATAATGCCAAAACTTGAGTTCTTGGGATGGCAAGCCTCTAAGAGGTAAGCCAGATACACCACAGAGCTTTAGGAAGAAACAGGAATTGGTTCCCTCTGTGCAGGTGTGCTGAAAACAAGTGTGTTGAACGTTTGTGCCAGGAGCAATGAGAGTCCACAGTTCTTTCTACATCTGTGCAGCCAGGCCACTGCCTCTGCCCAGCCCTGGGAGAAAAGGTCAAATCAGAGGTAATCTAGACAATGAGACAAATGAACGCTGGCATGCGGCAAGTGGCCAAAACAGGATTAAATGACAGTCTTCATTTATATATATGTATATATGTTTTCTCATCCTCAGTTGATATATTTTATTGATTTGATAGTGAGAGAAAGAGAGAAACATCAATGTGAGAGAGAAACATTGATTGGTTGCCTCTTGCACATACCCTGATCTGGGACCAAATTCACAACCCAGGTATGTGCCCTGACGGGGAATCCAACCCTCAACCTTCTGGTTCGCAGAATGAGGCTCCAACCAACTAAGCCACAAAGCCAGGGCAAGTCTGCTTTTTCGACTGGGACACCAAAGCAGTGAGGCTTATACCCCAAAGAAAGAAGATGTGATGATTTCATCTCTAGAGAACTTGACTAGTCCAAGAGAAAAGATGTACAGAGACTGATTTACCAGCATCCCCCCACCAAAACATCCAGACCACTGAAGAATCATCAACAGAGAACCTGCAGATCAACAAGCATCCCACACAGACACATCACTCAAGTGCTAGCTGTAATCACCAGACATTGGAGGGAAGCCTCTATCATAAAGAGAAATTATTCCCAAAGTCAAGTTTTTGATCCAGACAAACCATCACATGCAAGAGCAGAATAAAGATGTTTACAACATCTCCAAACATTGACCAGCCTTGACATCTTTCTCAGGAAGCTACTGGAGAAAGAACAAGTATGCTCTTCACACTGAGGAGAGCTTAGACGCACTAATCATAAATACCCCAAGAACTGCACAATGAAATAGGCAAGGCAATTATTACCTTGTGAGATGAATGTACAAGACCAGAAGTGTAATTACAGTACATTGTGAACAATACTTTCAGAGGCAAAATAATGCAAGTACCAATTGGCAATTTAATCAGAAACCGTGATGTCCCCTAATTCATAATATCCTGAAATACACATATTTTCTACATTTGAAAATCAGACTGCATCTTGTAGTCAACATAATAAGAAAGTAGGTCACAGTTTCATCACGAGCACTTTTGTTCATTTGTAGTGACTCATAAATAATGGTACATCTTATAATAAACAGCATCTCAAATAGGAAGAAATATAGAAACTCTGTTGGGAAGTGAGGGAAAATGTGAACACC
Source organism: Noctilio leporinus (assembly GCA_004026585.1). Taxonomy (NCBI): domain Eukaryota; kingdom Metazoa; phylum Chordata; class Mammalia; order Chiroptera; family Noctilionidae; genus Noctilio; species Noctilio leporinus. The sequence goes on from PVIW01000646.1 coordinate 393,379, forward strand.
TGTGTCTGGAGGCGAGCACTAACCCCTCATCTTCACAGTAATAAGTTAATAGGTGGTGTTTAAAAATGAAAAGTAAAAGTACAGCTTGATAAACATACTATTTAGAATAATTGCTGCTAATGTAACGGAGCAAACTGGGGTTTGACCATGCAGCGCCTTGACATACGACCCCACAATTGGTGTTGAAGGAAACAGGTTTTTATTTATAGGATTCCAGCCTCAGGGAGGGGCTGGGAGCACTCCTGCTCAGAGCCCTGCTCCCCCACAAGACCTAGAGCTTCCCTTGCTCCCCAAAAGGTTATAAGCCAAAACCATGCCCAGTTCCCCATGTCCTTATCTGTTCTTAAGCTGGCTGCACAAACAGGCCTCCATCCCCTCTGGAAAGTGCACTTGTGGGTTTCAGAGTCGCCCTCCTCTCCCAGCAGCTCTCTCCTTCAGGATCTGTCCTCAGCCTTCATGTGGTGGTTCAGAAAAACATGTGCCATGTTACACTGGATCATGGTGGAGTCCAGGGAGGCACATGTCCCAAGAGAGTGGCTTCTCCGTGCAGCCTTCAGAGAAGCAGAAGTCTGCAGCTCAGCATTCCTGGTCAATTCAGCTCCAAATATCTCTCACAAATCCATGCTTGGTCAGGCAGGTCCCCATACAGCTCCATCAGCCCTACGGCCGTCTTCTTCAGGCAGGCTTCCCAGTATGTCTCCTCTTTCACACCAGACCTCGTAGCTGACACTTTCCTACATACAAGACCTCTTGGTGAACTCTTTCAGCCCACATGACTCCTTCTTACACACCAGACCTCACAAACCTGACAGACGACCCTCTCTTTCAGCCCTTTCCTCCGCATGCCTTCCTCCTCTCTCTCACCCTGTCCTTCTTTTAAATGCTCAGCCTAGAACTTCCTATGTGACCTATCTGGCCCCTATCATAATGTGCTGCCTTTGCCAGGTCCCCCATATCTTTTACCATCTTTCTGTGGCCATCTTTGGTCAGGGCAATGAGGCAGGAGATAGCTTAGAAAGAACTCTGAGACCGCCCTGATGTTGCTGACCCGCATCTAATGTCCCAGTTGTCAGGAAATGCCTTTTGGCACTTAGGATGGATGATAAATCAAGGCAGAGAGGAGGAAGGATACATGTCCCACCCAGCGACTCAGCAGTCCTTGAAACTCTATGTATCTTTTCCACTATCTGGGAAAGAAAGCCTTCAAAACTGTGCTTTCATTCCAAAGCCAGAAAGTCCAGAAAGGGCCCAAGGTGCCATTATTAATACCTTTAGGTATTTATGCTCCCACTCTGGAAAACTGGCACACCCTTTACCTGTTAATCAATATGTAACTTCTTCTCCATCATCCCACCAACTAACTCCTAAGTCCTTAGAACAAAGGACTTTTCCTCTTGACCCTCTGGCAGCCAGGCCACAGGGCTGCCCTTACTTTTGCCGCCTTTGCCCTGCTTTGCCTTGAACCAATGCCTCCCCAGCCACCTTAACTAGGCCGGTTCTCCTCCAGGAGAACAGATCAGCAATAAACCCTGCTTGCACACTAATAGATTTGTTGATCTGTAATTCTTGACTACACCAGCAAGAACCAGGTTTCATCCCTCAACAGAGTGGTGCCAAAACCCTGGATCCAGACCCAGATCCCACCCTTTGTTTTCTCTGGTAACAGCAAGAGTTCCCTGTGACATAGGGACATCTGCCTCCCCAGCTGTGTCACTAGGCAATCTTAAGGTCAGGGGACACCTTTTGCCCTGGGCAGCAGTCCACTTCCCTTCAGGAAAGACACAGCCATTAACTTGCCATTGTTATGCCAAGTATCTTAAGTGCTGTATCATCCCCTTTCCCTTTCTCCCAACCAAGGAAAGTGAGGAATATTTCAGGGGACCCCATTACACTAATGCCAGAAGCACAAGGAAAATCAGAGATGGTGGTTGGCTCTGGGGAGCCGTGGCTAGAGGCAAGAGTGGACTATGAGCCCACTCTTTGTATAAGCCTCATAAATATGTGATTTTTTAAACTATATGCATGTATTGAAGTAATGTGTATAGAAATAAAAACTATAAAATGAAGTGCCCCGTTTCAAACCTCCTGGAAACAGAGGTTGTCAGACTGTGAAGGTGGAAAGAGAGCTATCTGTATGGCCTCCTGTTTCCAGACAAGGCAGATAGCTGTTGCCCTTGTCGTCTTGGGTTGACAATCAGATGACAGTGATGTTGCTTCACATGCCACCTCTTGCCTCCAGTTTAGAAAATTCACTACCTGATTTTTCAGTCTCAAGAGATTAGATAGCTGGTTTTCTGGGAAAGTGAAAACCACAGAGCACAGGGCACCTTTTTCAGATGCTCATGTTACCCAGAGCCCTGTAAGATAAGGAAGGAAGCTGGCCGTTTGGCAGGTGTGGAGGCCCTTCCCACAGACATCTTTTGGTGGTAAGAGCTCAGCTCCTCCTCTTCCCAGAGGAAGGGCCCTGGATTCTGGAGGAGATGAAGCATCATCCCGCCAGTGTGTTCCAGTGGCCAGGCATCCTGGAAGGAGAGTGAAAAGGAAAGGGAGCATCCTTCTGTGAAAGCCGCTGGCTGGCTTCTCAGATGTCAGGCTAGGTAGGAGTTGCTGCAAGCACAGAGGCACCCAGTTGTGCCCCAGGACAAACATCTGCAATTCTACCCTGAGCTGGTGAAGCCACCAAGGCTGGATCAATTTGCAATAAGCATTTAGGAAGGGCCAGACAATCAGAGGTGATCAAGACCATCAGCTCTCATCCTCACCAAGATTTCTGTTCAATCATTGGGAAATGCTACAACCACACCATGTGTTCATGTGGAAACGTGTCCACTGGTGGGTATATTACAGAGTGGAAGAAAGCCAAGATCTTTGCAGTTTGGGGCTGGATTTAGGACACTGAAGTAAGCCATTTTCCCTGAGAGAAGCACTTTGCCTACCTATGGCTAGTAGCTAGTGTTTCAGTTATGCAAATGACTAGATAAACCTCTTACCGCCAAAATTTGGGAGGGGTTTCTGACCACAGAATGATGATGAAAGAATTTACAGGGCTATGTGAGATTTCACAGGTGGCCACAATTGGTCACCCTACTACTGAGTCACAGGCCGCCTTAAAATAGGGCAGCAGACACTTGGTCTCTCTCTCTCGCCTTGATGGACATGCAGACTGGGGCCCTCTTTCTCTCCTGGACAATGAGCAGACAGACACTCAGCCTGAGAACTCACCTGGTTTGAGAAGAGGGAATAAAGGAGGGAAGGGAGACATGCAGCTTGGGCAGAGATAGGGAATTGCATGTGGTATAAGAGTTGGGGAGTGTGCACAGGATCCTCCCCTAATTGGGTATCGCAGCTGGGAACTTTGAATTTATAACCAGAATGCCAAGCTGTGAACTGTTGTGTTTCTGAAAGACCATATCTTTTGCTTGTCAGTTTGAAAGCTAGCCTAATCTGGCAGGACTGTATGTTGTGGGTGTTTTTAAAGGGAGTGGGATTTAACTGCACAATTGCACCTTTAATGTAAATCTGTATATCCCTCAAATAAACAAAATACTTTTCCTTTTCACCAAACTCTGTTATTAGGAGTCATTCCTACTGGTGGGCAAATTGAGCCCATTAAAACTGAGGACCGCCCCTGCAAGAGTCCTGTTACAGGTAAACAGCCTCAGCCTCTGCCCTGTCTCTGGGTCCCCAACTTCCTACCAGCCTGCAACCAAAGGGGGACATATGACCCAGCAGGGGGCCTCCAGGAGCTAGCTCAGCTCTGATTAGTCTGGTCCACATATTAACTACTTTAAATATCCCTCCTTGCCACTAGATATGTCCAGTGAGAGGACTTCCTGCAGAACTCCACCCTCCCCACCTTCCTCCCCTGCCATTTTTCTCCCTAGCCTGGTGTTGACCAATTTACACCAACATGGAGTGTCTTTCATATAAAGTGTCTTTTTCTATGAGCAGGAAGATCAGCCCTTTTCTCATTCTGATGGAATCCTGGTTCTCCAGGCCACAAAGAAATGGTCCCAGATACTTTTCCCTTCTGCTTCCCTAACTTATTGATCTTGATGTAATGAGGTTGGGGTGGCCTGGGAGAGGTGCAGCCTTAGGGGCAAGTGCTGACCTGGAGGAAGCTGCTGGAACCTTCCATTCTTGAATCCTTGCTGCTAGACAACTTCTTTCTTTTCCCATTTTCCCCTTTCTCAGCTGCCACTCTGGGTCTAACCCTTGCAGGAGAGGGATCCCCAGGCCCTGTGTGGGGCCCAGGCACAGAATTGAAGGTATCCCTAAGAATGCTCTGGGCTCCCTCACACAGCACAGGGCAGGGATGATCTTTCCGCAAAATGGGAAGTTTAGCTGGTCTCTCTCCTTTGGTGGGGGCAGGCTCAGGTATCACCAGCGGGGTCAAGGAAGAGGCACCCAGTCCTCCTGGCTTCATGAAGGCCTGTCCAAGGCTGCCCCACAAATGGACTTTGGAACCACAGATGTACATGTGATATGGGGACTTGATGACAACATTCTCAATCTGTCAAAATTATAAGACTGGAACAATTTAGCAAATGGTCCTTCTTTTGTTATGTTTTTGTTTTGCTTGTTTTTTTGTTTGTTTGTTTGTTTGTTTTTATGTGAAATCAAAGGCAGGCAGCAGAGTGGAAAGGGTTACCCAGGAAGAACCCAGAAGATGGAGCCAAACCTTAATCTCTCTGGCTGAGGCCAGCTCTTCACGAAATGAGAAAAATAGTTGCTGACTGCATGCTTCAAAGGGTTGTGGTGACAGCAAATTTTATCCAGTTTGTAAAATGCATTAAAATGTGTAAAGTAGCTATGGAAATCTAAGGGATTCTGGCTTTCCTTTTTCCTCCAGCCATCTCCTGGACGTGTGCCCTAACAGTCACGCCTTACAGTCACAACACCGCCCAGCTTCACCTGCCTCTGCACACCCAGCCTCGGTTCCCCCCTGGTCCACACCCCTCTCCAAGTCCTTTCCTCCCCAGACACCCAGTGTCTACTAGTTGCTCAGGACAGGGTCTCCCTGGACAGGGTACCTGTACCCCTCTCTGATGCTATGAGGGCTTCAGTGCTCCAAGGACACCACAGTCCACCTGCAGCACTGCAGGTCTGGGTCTGCCAGGGGCGGGCACCAGATGGCCACCAGCAGAAGAAGCCATTTGAAGAAGAGAGCCTTTTTAACTTGGAGAAGAGGCAGCCAGTTTAAGGGGCCAGAGTAAGAATTTTCAAATGCATCCTGTTTTTGGAAAAAGATTCAGGTGTTCAGTAAAGTCTTAAGAGGTAGAGAGCCAGGTCAGCTCTGCTAGAATTTAAGAGGTCAGGGTTTTGTTTGATTGGTTGTTTTTTTAACCATTAAAAAATATATTTTATTTATTATTTTTAAAGGGGAAGGGAGAGAGGCAGCGAGGGAGAGCAACATTAACATATGGTTGCCTTTCACCTGCCTCCAGCTGGGGACCTGGCTGGAGACTTGGCTTGCAACCTGGTTATGTGCCCTGGCTGGGAATCGAACCAGCGACCTTTGGGTTCACAGGCCAGTGCTTATCCACTGTGCCACCAGCCAAGGCCTACCATTTTTAAGTGAACTGTTCAGAAGTGTTAAATATATTCACATTGCTGGACAACAAATATCTAGAGCTTTTTTATCTTGCAAAATTGAAACTCTATACCATTAAACACTGATTCCCCCTCCCTCTAGCCTTTGGCAGCCTCTTTTCAATTTTATGTCTATATGATTTTGACTATTTTAGATACTTCATGGGACTGAAATCGTAAATTATTTGTTCTATCGTGACTGGGTTATTTTACTTAGCAGTGTCCTTGAGGTTCATTCATATTATAGTGTGTGACAGGATCTCCTTATTTAAAGCTACATAATATTTCACTGTATGTGTACATCTGTGGTTGATATCTGGGTTGCTTCCACCTGTTGGTTATTATGAACAATGCTGCAGGGAACTTGGGTGTGCAATTATCTCTTTGAGATTCTGATTTGAATTCTTTTGAATAAATACCCAGAAATGGAATTGCTGGATCATATGGTAACTTAATTTTTAATTTTTTGAGAAGCCTTCATCCTATTTTTCATAGTAGCTGCACCAATTTACATTCCACCAACAGGGCACAGAGTTCCAATTTCTCCACATTCCTTGCCAATACTTGTTATTTATTGACTTCTTGATAACAGCCCTAATAACTAGATTGAAGTAGTATCTCATTGTGATTTTGATTTGCATTTCCCTCATGATTAGTGATGTTGAGTACCTTTTTATATTGGCCATTTGTTATCTTTTTTTGGTGAACTATCTATTCAAGTCTTTTGTCCATGTTTTAATCAGGTTATTTGTCTTTTGTTGTTGACCTATGGCATTTCCTCAGACATTCTAAACATTAATCTCTTATCAGGTATTTGCACATATTTTCTCCCATCCTGTATGTTGCCTTTTCACTCTGTTGATTGTTTTCTTTGATGCACAGAGGTTTTTAACTTTGTTATAGTCAGTTTTGTCTATTTTTGCTTTTGTTGCCCAAGAGAATAGATCTTCAAAGAATCTTATTAAGTAACATATGCACAGGGTAAAATCATTCAAAAGCAAAGAAGAGATAAGTATGAATACATGTGTAGGTCTACATATACATATTCATATAAACATAACATCCCCCTTCCCACTCCTGGCACCCAGTCCCTCAGGTTCCTTCTCCGGAGGCAAACGCAGTTACCACTATCCTCTCAGATAACACCCAAACATATATTCACAGTTATCCTTCTTTTCAGTTACATAAATGTGATACATATTTGTGAAACACTTTCTTTTTCTCAGAAATTAACATGAATTAGAGGTGACCAGGGGCAGAAGAACTGATGTAAATGCTGTTCCCCGTCAGTGCATTAGAACAGTTTGATTTTTAAACAGCTGCCTGGTACTCTATACAACTGATGTTTCATAATCTATTGAATCTATCCTCTGGTTAAACATATAACTTGTTTCCAGCCCTTTATAAACTTGCAATTATGTCATTGAGCCCATGGGGACTATATATGTAGAATAAATTGGTAAAAGTGGACTTGCTGGTCAAAGAATTTGCACATTTTACATTATGATAGATATAGTCACATAGTGGGTAGATTTTACCCCAAAGAAAGAATTTTAGCAACCAAAACTTCCCAAAGTGGTGTGCACTATTTTAGGAAGTTGTGAGTGTCCAAAGGAAATCAAGACCAGGTTGCAAATCAACTTGTCCAGTATACCATAGAATATACTCAAGCATGAACTCATTGATCACTAAAGCCCCTCCAACTCTGATATGATAGCTTTCTAAAAGTAGGTATAGCTTACGACATTACATATTTGGTAAAATATTGCTCAGGAATAAAGCAAGATGTTGGCTTGATTCGCACTTGGAGATTTATGAAAGATGGACATAAATGCAATGCAACCCAGAGGCCCTTGGGTAAAGAAACATTCTAAATTAAGGACTTTTCCAGGGTATGCTCGGAGCATATGGGCCTGGGCAGGTAATTAGAAAGGCTCTTCTTTCCTCTCTGGCCATAATCATGCACATTGTGCACACCTGGAACTCCACATAGGCAAACGCATTTAGCGATGTGGCCCAACAGGGAGTGCTGTTCTACTGACTGCGTTAGGTCAGGATCCTGCCAGTCTGGTGTGCTTCAATCCAGCATGAGGAGGGTGGGCACTGCTCTTGCTAAACTACACACTAGGGTTTCCCAGGGGTGGGAATTCCCGGCCTCAAATCAGCTTATTTAATTTCCAGCAGTTGGTTTTTTGAAAGCTCTTTCCTATATATACTGAATTGACATCTGTTTCTCTGTCAAGTCTATTGAAGCCACCAAATACGAAATTAGTATCTTCTACATTCCAGGCCTTCAGCTGTCTGAGAATGGCCATTAGAAGCCCACTTGATCTTCTTCCTCTTCAGCTTCAATTTCCTCAGTTCTTTTAACCATTTTTTACTTTTCTCATGTTTCTTGTTTTCCAGATTGTCACCATCTGAACTATGAACACCTCCCAAGCAGTCACAGGTCTCTGCAAGTGTGCTGCCCAGAACTGTACCTGATCCAGGCCTGGGAGGGTGAGATAGAACCATGTCCTTATTTTTCATGCTCCTCTCTTAACAATGGAGCCTGAAATCAGCAAGCCACAGATGTCTGGCTTTGGCCTGTCAAACATGCCTTTCCACCTTCGGGGTAAAAGTACTCTGGTTTCCCATTAGGGAATAAGTTCTCCCTTATTGTGAGAAGTCTTAAGGGCCCTTTAGCCAAGTTTCTCCCCGTCCCTCCTGGGGAGGATGGTGACACAGAGAACACAATGTAGGCCACTCCAACTCTGGTTCCTTGGGTCTTGAGTGTAGAGGAGAATGAGGTAACGGAACACAGTGGAGCAGAGCAGGTTGGATGTGATGGGGGACACAGAGCCTGACACAGAGCCTACTAATGGCCTGTTCCTCCTGCTTCTGAGGCCGGGCTCTTCCATATCCAACAACCACTCCAGACATTTCCAGCAAACTTCTTTTCTAATTAAGTTTGTCAGAATCTGTCTCGATTGCTTATAAGTGAAGCACTGACACAATTAGATTACCATGTTCTGCCCTGCTTCCCACAGGACTCACTGTGGGCCAGACTCCTCAGTCTACCTCACGGGTATGATCTGTTTCTACTCACAACACTTCTGACACCAGCTGTGAGTGGGGATTTCCCTACACCAACCAGTCCTCCAACTTTCTGGAACTGACAAGTATTCTACAACTTAATTCAATTCTGACACTAATTCTCCAGAGGGAGCACAGACCCCCGCAAGTTAAGGGCTCAGTCTTACAAAACTGCTCCACTTCAGGTGCCAATCATACCTCCCTCCTCCAGTTTGATAATTTGCTAGAACAACTCTCAGAGCTCAAAGAAGCGCATTACCTACCAGGACCCATGAGAAAGGATCTTACAAAGGATACAAAAGAGCCATTAAGTGGAGAAGATGCACAGAGCAAAGTGTCAACAGAGGAAGGGGGAGTTTCCATGCCCTCTCTGGGCACCTAGCCCTTCCAAGACCTCAGTGTATCCATCAACCCAGCAGCTCTTCAGACCTCATCATTTAGAGGGTTTTATGGAGATTTCATTGCATAAGCAGGATTCACTAAATCACCAGCCTTTGGAGACTAACTCAATCTCTCTCCCCTCTCTTCTCCCTGGAGGTCACAGGGTACAGACCAACAGTTTCAACCTTCTAGTCACATGGTTGGTTCCTCTGGCCATCCATCCTGAATCCACCCCAAAACTCTCAAGCCCTTGCTCTTACAGGCCACCACTCCCTCCCTGCTGTCACTTCCTTAGCAGAAACTCAAGTATGATTGAAACGATCTTATAATGAATAACAAAAGATGCACCTTTAACCCTAGGAATCAAGAAATTCCAGGATTTTTGGAAGCTCTTGTACCAGGAACCAGAGCTGAAGACCAAATAAGTATTTTTTATTGGATCACAGGATCCCACAGGTGCTGCCGTTCCATCTCATGTCCTCAGTTCTGTACTTAAAGAGTTGATCTGGGACTAAAACATAGCCTTTGAGGGTCAGAAGTCTCTCTTGTTTGTTCTCTTTCATCAGTAAGGAGATAACTGATTGTTTGCTGGCATGGCCATCTCACCCCCAGTGTCCACTCAAGTCACTGGAAAAAATGTTAAGCAGCTGATTATAACTCACGTGTATTGAATATACTTACCCATGCTGTGCCATCCTCAAGGCAAGAAAATCAGTGCTAACAGAGGTTTCTGGACTGGCTAAAGTGATGGGCCTGAGCTGCAAGCCCACCGTAGCCCTAAAGCCAGGGAGAAATCAGAGACTCCCTCAGGATTCCCAGCCCACAGGTGACCTAGGGGGGAAGTTATACCTTCAGCTGTTCCTGAGGACCTGGAGCCAGTGTCGCCTGAAGAAGATCCAGGCTCAGACTCTGCATTCTGATTAAACAGAGTGGAACAGCTAGATGCTGAAGTCCCTGAGTGTTGTGTCAGGGAGACAAAAACCTGGCTGGGGGAGGCTCCTTCCCCCAGGGTTCCCTTTAGCATTCTATGTCGGCATTTCATGGTTCTCTCTTCCCAATTCAGAGGTCACAGGAGAGAAACCCCTGCTCTTTCATGGTGCCTCTGCACCCCACTCCCCAACTCCCTGCCTTGTTCCCATAAGGACATCTCTTGTTCCATGTTCTTGTGTTGGCTCCAATTCCTCGCGACCCTATGAAGGAGTGATGCTCACAATGTCCTATGCTTGACAGCCCTGCTCAGCTCCTACATAATCACACCTATGCCTTTCTTTATGGAATCAACCCATCTCCTACTTAGCCTCCCTCTTTTCCTACTGCCTCTGGCCTTCCCCTGAGGTGCCTGAAGAAAAAGCAGCAATGGTTTGCCATTGGCCCGTGCGGCAACAGTGTGCGGGGTCCAAACTATGTGTGCTTGGTCACATCAAATGCCTAAGAGATAGATATATGCGCCCACGCAGGAGTCAACTTTCACAGCCAGGAACAACACAGAGATCTGACATGCCCAGAGAAAAGGCAAACATTGGGAGAAAATGTAAGTTAAGTTAGAGTAAGTTCAGATAATTGCTTTTACTGAAGTTGTTTGTTTTCTCACCCAGCTTTGATAGTTTTAAGTCCCTAATTTTACAATCTTGGTCACCAGGAGAACCTCCACTGATTCCCTCCACCTTAAATGGCCTTTGATAAGTCACAGCAACTCAAGTACATTTCCTCTTCTTTTTCAACATTTCACATTTCTTGGCAGAAATATCTAGCAGGAAGCACCAAAATTTTTCTAATGAGGATAAAATCAAAACTTCACACATCAGGTTTCTCCTATAGTTTACTTCTTCCTGTTAAATCTTTCCCTATTTTAACTTTACCTTTGCAGCCAACAATTTAAAATTTGGTTTTAGCCTTGTTCATTCACTTTATAGGATTTTGTTGCCAAATGACATTTGCTCTCTGCTCAGATTTTTTAAGTTCCCAAATTGAAAGTACTTGCCAGTGTCATCACTACGGAGTTTGGTGGCATTCAAGCAGTTGTCACCTCCCCTTCGAATTCCGAGGGTGAACTCAGCATGGCCTTCTCACTTGCCCTGTCTCTGTTGAACTTGGCTTGTCTCTAAGATTTTTCATTTTGAAATGTGTGCTGCAATTCCAATGTATAGGCTGTTTGCAACTGACTTTAAAGATCAAGTTCAAACAGAAGTAACATGAGACACATTGGAGGAGGCACAGGGACAATCTTTCACTTCACTGCCAAACCAGACCAGGAGCCCAAAGTGGACTCGGCCACTTTCAGCAGAGTCACCGTGGTCCCCAAACAATTTCATTTTCCTCCAGACAGTGCTTTCCTGGCTCTGCTCAGTGACTGCCTCCACCATGAATGTGACCCAGTTTATTTGGCAAGATGTGATATTTTTTCTTTTTAACTCACACTGCTCCTGCTGGTCATGACTCCCCCGCAGGCATTTAGCGACTCCCTCAGGAACTCCGCCTGGCCCTGCAGCCAGGCTGGACTGACGGCTTTCTCCCCAGCTGTTCCCTTTCAGCCCTCCCTCCTCTGCCCAGCAAATCCATATTCCATTTGCTTTTTGGCAGCATTTTGATATCTCCAGAAGTCTCTTTAAAATAGGTAGATAAACACTAATCTCCAATGGAAGTTGCAAGGCAGAACCCACAGATTTTGAGCAGTTCAATAATCTGCTCTAGAAGGCAGCTGGATGAGAAGCATAACAACATATCAAGGGCTTTTCATCATTTACAAAGCACTTTTGACTCACATGTTCTCATTTCATGTCCAGTCACCCAGAGCACCAGTACAAGTGGTCCTGTAACAGGACCCTTGGGGTCGGGGGGTCCTCAGTTTTAATGGGCTCGATTTGCCTGCCACTAGGAATGACTCTTAATAATAGAGTTTGATGAAAAGGAAAGGTATTTTGTTTATTTGAGGGGTGTACAGGTTTATATCAAAGGTGCAGTTGTGCTGTTAAATCCCACTCCCTTTAAAAACACCCACAACATACAGTCCTGCCTGATTAGGCTAGCTTTCAAACTGACAAGCAAAAGATATGGTCTTTCAGAAACACAGCAGTTCACAACTTAGCGTTCCGGTTACAAATTCAAAGTTCCTGGCAGCTGCTATACCCAATTAGGGGAGGATCTTGCTCACACTCCCCAACTTTTATACCACATGTAATTCCCCGTCTCTGCCCAAGCTGCATGTCTCCCTTCCCTCCTTTCCCTCTTCTCAAACCAGGTGAGTTCTCAGGCTGAGTGTCTGTCTGCTAGTCATCTAGGAGAGAAAGAGGGCCCCAGTCTGCATGTCCATCCAGGTGTGTGTGTGTGTGTGTGTATGTGAGAGAGAGAGAGAGAGAGAAAGAGAGAGCGAGACCAAGTGTCTCCTGCCCTATTTTAAGTCGTAATGGCAGCCTGTGACTCAGTGGTAGGGTGACCAATTGTGGCCATCTGTGAAATCTCACATAGCCTTGTAAATTCTTTCATCACCATTCTATGGTCAAAAACCCTTCCCATCTTTTTGAGGTAAGAGGTTTATCTAGTCATTTGCATAACCAAGACACTAGCTACTAGCCATAGGTATGCAAAGTACCTCTCAGGGAAAATGGCTTACTTCAGTGTCCCACCCCCATCCCCAAACTGGAAAGAGTGGAGGGTTTTGCCTTTCTCCCACTCTGTAATAGTCCTGCCATTTTATAGACAGTAAACCAAGGCTCAAAGGGATGGGACACTTACCTACACAGTAAAAAGAGGGCTAGGACTTGAACTTGCCCTTTTAGAAAGTGCTGTAAAACTTACATTCAATAAAACACAGATATTCAGTGTTGTTTGATGAACTCTGACAAATGTATATACTTGTGTAACCATCACCCAAAAAGGACATAGAACATTTTCATCACACAGGAAGTTCTCCCATGCTTTTTCCTAGTAAACCTTCAACCACTTACTGACTTCCAGGCCTTAGAATTGTGTGCCTCAAACCTGTCTCCGATTCCAAACTTCATATTTTGTTCTTTTTCTATTACACCATTCTTGATCTTTGAAGTTAATTCAATAGGTACCAGAAGTCCCACAGGCTGGAGTCTACAGATGTAGGACTTTAGGCAGCCTGGCCATAGTCTTTCAGCCACAAAAGTAGGTCAACCAGCGGAGTGGACCTTGAGGCTTGGGATACTGGGAGTGCATGGAGAGTGATTCCAAAACTACATAAAGGCCTACATCTGAAACACATCAGCAAATTACACTTTCTGCTTCCAGGCCTCAACAGCCCTCCTGGTCACTGAAGGAAAATTTTCATAAGGTCAAAAAGAAGGGGGTCAAAATTCAACTTGGAGATAAACATCACACTCCAGTTCATAATCCTCAGCCCTCCCCACACACCCTGAATGGCCACCAGTTGCAGGTAACACTTCAACTTTTTAGAGTCGGCCCTTGTGGACTTGCCATGCCTATCAGGCATGTGTGATTTGTAAACTGAAAGTTTTGCATCTGCTGGCCTCCATTTTAGGGAAAAAAATAAATAAAAGAATGAGAAGAAATATCAGAAGCCCGTTCAGTAACTTCCCAGGAAACTAATAGAGATTCACTTGGGTGGCCCGACCAGCAGGCTTTGTTAGCAACAGGTACATAATGCAATGGCCCTTATCTGCTTGTCTGTGCCGTTTCTGCTGAAGTCTTTGTTCATTCCAGTTGGTTAACTGGTTCTTCTTGGGTCTTATTTGTTGTACACAGTGGCAAGCTGGTAAATGTTTAACAGCACTGATTCTCGGTAAGAGGGGAAAAAGCCAAGATTTGGAGCATTTGCAGATTTCTGTCTGTCCCTGACCACAGGTCTGGAGAGGGCTTCTGTGACAGCCCTGTACATGCCCAGTGTATACTGATTCCTGCAAATGGGTTAGCACACTTCTTCATGGGTAGCATGGAGAAGGGGCCAGGGGGTGGTTTGTGGGTGGCCCTGCCCCCACTGCCTGCTCCCCCAGGCTCTCCCAGACAATTTCTTCTCCCCAAAATATACACCGTACGGGTGAGAGTTTGCAAAAGACTCCTCTCCTGGCTGGAGTGTACAAATAAGCTTTCTTTTTATTTGTTTCTTCTTTTTTTAAAATATTTTATTGATTCTGCTATTACAGTTGTCCCAAATTTTTCCCCTTTGCCCCACTCCAGTTAGCATCCCCACTCCCTCAAACAATCCCCACATCATTGTTCAAGTCCATGGGTCATGCATGTAAGTTCTTTGGCTACTCCATTTCCTATGTTGTACTTTATATCCCTATGGCTATTCTGTAACTACCTATTTGTACTTCTTAATCTCCTCACCTCTTCACCCATTCTCCCCAACAACCCTCCCATCTGGCAACCATCAAAATGTTCTCCATATCCATGATTCTGTCTCTGCTCTTCATATCTGCTAAGTTTGTTTTTAAGATTCAATTGTTCACAGGTATGTATTTATGTATTTATTGCCATTTTATTGTTCATAGTTTTGATCTTCTTTTCCTTAAGTAAGTCCCATTAACATTTCATATAATAATGGTTTGGTGATTAACTCCTTTAGTTTTTTCCTTATCTGGGAAGCTCTTTAGCTATCCTGAGATTCTAAATGGTAGTTTTGCTAGGTAGAGCAATCTTGGCTGTAAGTCCTTGATTTTTATGACTTAGAGTATTTCTTGCCAGTCTCTTCTATCTGGCAAAGTTTCTTTTGAGAAATCAGCTGACAATCTTATGGGAGCTCCCCTGTAGGTAACTAACTTCTTCTTTTTTTTTTTTTTTTTTTTTTTTTAAGATTTTATTTATTATTTCCAGAAAGAGGGGAAGGGAGAGAGGCAGAGAGGGAGTGAGACATCAATGTATGGTTGCCTTTCACCTGCCTCCAGCTAAGGACCTAGCTGGAGACCTGGCTTGCAACCTGGTTATGTGCCCTGACTGGGGAATCGAACCAGTGACCTTTGGGTTCCCAGGCTGGCCCCTTATCCACTGTGTCACCAGCCAGGGCCTTTCTTTTTCCTTGCTGCTTTTAAGGTTTTCTGTTTATCTTTCATCTTTGATATTTTAATTATAATGTATCTTGGTGGGATTTTTTGTCCATCTTGTTTGGGACTCTATGCTTACTGAATTTGCATGTCTGTTTCCTTCACCAAATTAAGGAAGTTTTCTTTCACTATTTTTTCAAATAGATTTCTAATTTCTTACACTTTCTCTTCTCTTCTAACACCCTTATGATGTGAATGTTGAACCTCTTAAAGTTGTCCTAAAGGCTGTTTATATTACCTTGTTTTTCTTTTTCATTCTTTTTTTCTCCCTGTTGTGCTGATTGGTTTTTTGGTTCCTTATGTTGCAAATCATTGATCTGATTCTCAGCTTCATCCACTCTGCTGTTGATCCACTCTACTAGTTCTTTATTTCAGTTAGTGTATCCTTTGTTTACGAATGGATCTTTTTTTATGTTGTTGAAGTCCTCACTAAGTTTCTTGAGCATCCTTATTACCAGTGTTTTGAATTATGCATTTGATAGATTGCTTGTCTCCATTTTGTTTACTTCTTTTTCTGGAGTTGTGATCTGTCCTTTCATTTGGGCCACATTTCTTTTTCTTATTTTGAAAGATTCCAGTGTTTGTTTCTATGTATTAGGTAGAGCTGCTATGACTCCCTGTCTTGGTAGTGTGGCCTAAGGTAGTAGGTGTCCTGTAGGGTCCAGTGGCACAGCCTTTTCTATCACCCAAGCTGCATACTCAAGGTGCGCCCTTTGTGTGGGTTGAGCACACCCTCCTCCTGTAGTTGAGGCTTGATTGCTGTTGGCAGGTCAATGGGAGGGATTTACCCAGGCCAGTCAGAACTGACTGTAACCACTGACCACCAACCTCCACTCTCTGTGGAGGATCAGCTGTGTCGGTGTTACAGAACCCCAGCCGATGATGCTGTGGTACAACTGTGGTAGCCAACTGCCTGCCACCAAGAAGCATGACTTCCAATACAAAAATTTGGTGAAAAGGGAAAGGGGGCTTATTTAAAAGTCTTATAGATTCAGAATAATGACAGGTTTCTACCGTTATGTCCCCCTCCCTTTAAAACACCCAAAACACTTACTACTCCACCTCCCACCCAGCCAAACCAGGCCAGTTTCAGAATATGCCAGTCAGAAGGAACGACCTTTCAGAAAAGCAGAAGTCCATGGCTCAGCATTTCAGGTCACAGTTCAGCATTTCAGGCATCTCCATAGTCTGTGCTTGGTTTGGCAGGTCCCCTCACTTCCAGCCTCATCAGCTGTGTGCTGTGTTCTCCAGGCAGGTTTCCCAGTGGGTCTCCTCTTTCTAACTCCAGACCTTGTAGCAGACTCTCTCCAAACCACCTGGCTTCCCCCTTATACACCAGACCTCTTAACCCACTTCCATCCACCCCCTTTCACACAGCCTGGCTTCTCTCTTCCTATCCTCAAGGGTTTCTCTAATTTTAAATGCTGACCCAGAGTAGCAGACATCATTGTTATGAAAAGTATCTTAAGCCTATCAGCTGCCCTTTTACCTGGGGGCAGCATAGCTTCCCTTCAGGAAAGTCTTGGCTATCACTTTGTCATTTTTATGAAAAGTGTCTTAAGTCTATCATCCACCCTTTTGCCCTGGGCCGCCACATAGCTATTATCTAGCTAGCAGCTTGCCATAGATATGCAAAGTATCTTAAAAGCTATATTATCTCCTTTCTTTATCCCTTAAAACTATAGGCTGTGGGGACTTTTGGAACCCTTCCCCTGCTCTGTGACACAGGGACCTGTATCCCTGGTGATGCTCCCATGTGGCTTCTAGCTGATGACTGGGTGGGCACGAAGGTCCTCAGGTTTCCCAGGTGGTGCAGGCCAAGGTCCACCCCACCTGTGTTCTGCCTGGGGCCATCCTGTCTGAGTTATAAAACAATGTGAAATGGCTGCTACTTGTGTTAGGCTTTCAGATTTCCAGTCAAAGCCAAGCAATGAATCCTGGCTGGCTGCTGTTATTGCTGGGCCTGAGGCCACTTAGCAAGAGGTTGGGGGATGAGGGTTCACTGAGGCTGGCTCTTGCTCTTTTTAAAGAATTTAGGAAGTTGTGAAGCTTGAGCCAAGACCAGCCGTTCCTATGGAGAAGCTACTGTTAACAGCTATAAGTTTGGTGGGACAGAGCCTCAGGGAGTTTCCAGGACAGGGCAAACAGTGTTAGACAGGGAGATGTAGTCTCAAATATGGCACCCGTCTGCTGGCTCTGTGGATCTAGCTACCTTTCCATCGGGGAGAAAGCTGTACCCCAGCTCTTGCCTGATGCCAGCCACTTCACTTTCTCCCTGTTTGCCTCTGGTGCCCCTCAAGCTGCTTCTCCATTGCTGGAACTCAGAGGGAGGGAGTCTGAGTAAGTTAGTATGTGGGTCCTTTAAGAGAAACTGCTTGGAACTCCAGAAGTTTCTTCCACTGACTCAATCTCTGCTGGTTTTTGAAACCAGAAAGTATGGGGACTTACCTCCTTGGCACTGGTACTCTGGGCTGGGACACTTGTTGTGGGTCTGGGACACCCCACTCCCGAGCTATCCCTCCTGAATTTTCATCTATCACATGTATGTGGGACCAGCCCATTCCATGTCTGTGCCCCTCCTACCAGTCTGGATGGATGTGGTTTCTTTAATTTTGTAGTTGTCAGACTTCCATTCAACTTTATTTTTGCCAGTTCTGAGTGATGGTTGTTCTACAATTTAGTTGTAATTTTGATGTGGTTGTGAGTGAAGGCAAGCCATTTTACCTATACCATCTTGACTGGAAGTTTCAAATAAACTTCCAAAGTTATTTTGAAATACAAAATAAACACAAACTCACCAGAGATGAATCCTCACCAACTCCCAGCCCGGAGTATCCGAATGAATGACCTCTCCCTTTCTGCCCTTGCCTCAACTGATAGCTAGTTTTTAAAAGTTTTTAGAACATCCAGTGGACTCTTGTTTGGTTTAGAAGACACATTGCAGGAAAGAGTACAGCATGCCATCACTTTCTGCTCCCCGATGAGCAAGTGTGGGGCACAGAGAGGAAGGGGAGGCAGGAAGAGGCTGCAGCCTCCATGGAAGGCAGGGGCTGTTCTAAGGTTAGGGTATGTCAGGTCACTCTGCCATCATATTTATACCACTGTGACAGCAGGAGGACAGACCCATGGAAAGGTGGTAGGCTCATACAACAATCTGTGAGCTGAAAGACTATTTCTTCTGAATGAACCCGTGAGAGGTCAGCCTAGCAGCCGGCTCCTCGCTCAGTTGACATTTACTGTACTGAACTGTCCTCCTTCTCCTCATTAATTAGCACTCGATCCTTGTGTGTCTCTGCTCCTTCTTGCCCCAGAATGTGACCTAATACTGTGTGACCTTCCCCAGCCTCTTCTCTACTTCCTATTCCAACTGGTCCTTGCTCTTCACATCCTGCTCTGGGTTCTGCTTTCTGCTCCACATGCTTCTTTTGCCAAAGCATTGGCATTACATACGTAAGCCTTCTGATGGCTTTAGATACTTCAAATAATTATCTCAGCATCAAATAATTCTCTCTTGTTCAGCCCAGTCTCTTGCATGTCATACACTCATTTAAATTCCTCACACAGACTCTTTGCTGACTCCTATGGAGGGATTCAAAGACAGCCAAGAAGAGGTCCCTACCCTCTTCTAGATGAATTCTGTAATCTAGGAGAAGGGAGAATAATATCTAAACTAATTGACACTTTTCTATCTGTCAGACAGTTTCCATCTACTACCTTAGGCCTCATAAGAATACTTGAATAGACACTTACGGCACTTTCATTTTACATATGTGATAACTGAGGCTGGGAGAGGTAATGTAACTTGCCAAAGTCACACAGCTGGTAAGTAGTGAAGGTAATTATGATTTGGGGGTTCTGGCCCAAATAACTTCAAAACCTGAGACTTTACCACTATGGGCCATGCTCAGTATCCAAATAACAATACTATAAGGGAGAAGCAAACACAAAGCAGAGTTTAAGAGCTGGGTGAATTTTGAAGATGGAGTTGGAGACCAAAGGTGCTTCATGAGAATCTTTCATTGGGAGTAGTGGGCTCCCCAGCCTTGAAGGTACCTCAGCAGCAACTGGAGCAACCTGGGCCACTCCAAGCTAGTGCCCAGACCTGGTGGCTGTGTAAGTCCTTCAGCCGTTGGGTGGTTATTTTGGCAAATGGCCTAGGAGCTGAGCCTGGAAGGAAGGCTTATTGCTGATGTGGTTTGAGAGGAGGAGGTGCTCAGGGTGAGAGGAACCCAGAGGAAGAACATACAGGGAACAGCTTTCCGTTTGACTGGAGTCTTCACATGCCACAGAACCCACCCACTGCTTAGGTCGAGAATATATATATATATATACATATATATATATATATACACACACACACACACACAGTTGCTGGTTGACAGTTAAAGAAACAATAAATGTGATTAAAAGCCAATAGTTCTCAAACTATGCTCCTGAATTTATCCCATAGCTGGAGGCAGGTGAAAGGCAACCATACATTGATGTCTTACACCCTCTCTGCCTTCCCCTCTCTCTAAAAATAACAAATTTTTAAAAATAATCTTTTATAAAGATTTTATTTATTATTTTTAGAGAGAGGGGAAGGGAGAGAGGCAGAGAGGGAGAGAAACATCAATGAAACATCAATGTATGGTTGCCTTTTACCTGCCTCCAGCTGCGGATCTGGCTGGAGACCTACCTGGCTTGCAACCTGGTTATGTACCCTGGCTAGGAATTGAACCACCGACCTTTGGGTTTGCAGGCTGACTCCTTATCCACTGCGTCACCAGCCAGAGCTCACAGTTGATAATTTTAGATTGCATCCATTATCGTTTTCAAGAGTCATACTTTCCACCCATAAAATTGTTCTTTATTATATAATGAAATAGATACATCAACATTTCATGATGTTCCACAAAGAGCCTCTTGTCTTCAGGTATTCTCCCTCACCTTCCTGATATGCCACACGACTAAGTGACAACACTATAATGATTTTACTGCAATGTGAATAAAAGTGTAAAAATTCTAAATGGTGACTTTAGCATTGTTAGGTTAGTGGGGAACATTTTTAAGTGATGGTGGAAAATGGTTCAGTTTAGAGGTGAAAAATCCAAATCCTTGCTTCCATTAGTCCTGTTCCCCTGTGGCAGGGGTCCACCACCCAGTGAGGATGTATCAGAATCACCCAAAAGCTTTTTCATGCACGCTTTGCCCTCTCCCCTGAGGACAGCCCTCAAGACTCTGTCTCCAGCTTATATCTTGTGAGATTCAGAGGCCCATGGGAGAGGAGGGCACATACAATTTGAGAGGTCTCACAGGTAATCTCTACTCCTTTACCTACTGAGACCTCTGCTTAGACCCAGCAGCCAGCGTCTTTAATAGTGTTTCACCAGTGGTTTAAATGTTCCCATTTGAAAGAGCCCTTTGGCCAGCAGGGGCCTGTGACTCGGGTCTCCTCCCCAAGCCCACTCTTCTCCCAGCCCTGCAATAGAACCAACGCTGGGAACACAATGTCACACCCTGAAAGAGGCTGGCTGTGCCCAATGCCCCCTGCAAAGCTAATTTGAGAGCCTGGTCTGCACCAGAGGCCCATAGCTGCCTGTATCCCAGCCTCCCGCTGCCAGTGCCATCAAGTCCATTTCTGATAGCCCTGGTCTGTTCCCTGGCGAGTCCATCTCTCCTCCAAGGTTTCAACAGTCCACTAGATGATGGTGTTAGCATAAGCCCTGGACCTTCTGCCTAAACTGCCATCAGGCATCTCAAACTCAACAGGTTTAAGACTAATCTCATCATCCCCTGTCCTGACCCAGCTCCTCTCCTGTAATTTCCAATGCAGTAGGCCACCCAAGCTGGAAACCTGGGGTCACCACTGAATTCTCATTCTCTCTTCTCCAACCCAGCACCTGTCACCGATCAAACGTAAAGTCCTCCTCGTTTTAAGCATCTGGCTTTCCTGTGGACACAGTCCTGGCTCAGGCACTTGTCATCCATCTGGATCCCCTACAGCAGGTCTTAGGTCTCTCTGGCTCAGCCTCTTCCCCCCACACATTGCATCCTCCATTCTGCTATTAGAAGGATCTAGTACTTACAAAGCCACTCACATACTGACACCATCACTGCTGAGCAGCCAAGGAAACCCTTCTCCTTCATGTCTTACGCATGGCCCCACCACCCACCTCTACCCCTGCCTCACCTTGCTGAACATTTTAAGCTCCATAAAGACAAAACTGTGCATCTCTTGCCTCCCATTACTTTTACCTGACCATGCTGCCACCTCCTTCCGCCTTGAAGACTGACGTTCAGCAGGTATCACCAGTCATCTCTGATCCCACCTCTTCCCCTCCCAAGGTTAAATGCCTTCTCAAAGGCTCTCAAAGGCCCCATGATCCCCAGCATGTACCGCTGGATTACCCTATTGATTTATATTGCTTGTTTAGTGTTTCTCTCTTCCAATGATTGTGAGCTCCTTGAGGACAGGGGCTGTGTGTTCTACTGTCTTTGAATCCCAGCCCATAGAACCTGGCCCATCATAGAGCAGAACTAATGGTGGAAATCTATAAAGCAAGCTCCAGCCTAGGAGTCTCCAGCTTTCCAGGAGGAAATACCAGAGTCAGGGCCACCCCCAAACCTGTATCCCATTCTATAGGCATCTCTTTACTAACAAAATAAAATATCTCCCATAGTCTGTAAAACAGAGGTCTGGGGGAGGGAAGAACTCACACTGACTTTTTTTTTAATTAATTTTTTAAAAATATTTTATTCATTACTTTTAGAGAGAAGGGCAGGGAAGGAGGAAGAAAGGGAGAGAAACATCAATGTATGGATGCCTTTCACCTGCCTCCAGCTACAGACCTGGCTGGAGACCTGGCTTGCAACCTGGTTATGTGCCTTGACTGGGAATCCAACCAGCAACCTTTGGGTTTATAGGCTGGTGCCTATCCACTTAGCTCATACTGACTTTTCTCAGTCAACCCTGATTATCCTTTTCAGTCTCCAAATATGAATGCACCAGAGACATTGACTGAGACCCAACATCCCACTCGAAGCTGTCTCTTTCAGGACTGGAAGTCACCAAAAGTTCTCCATTACCTCCCTAGACATGCACACACAGGTCAGGTACCGCCTCCCTACCAAAACCCTGCTCCCATGCAACTCCACCAGATTCTTCCAAGGCCTGAAGTGTCCCATCACTAGCTTAGTCCACTTCAGCAGCAATCTGGTGCTATCATACCACCCCCACTGACTGTTGGCTTGACACTTTATCAGACTTATCTGATTGTCTGGACCTTGTGCATCAGTTCCATCAGAGAAGGAACTGATGTTTTGAAAAGTAGATGGTACTCAAGCCTTTAAAGGTTCACGATGCCTCTTAGCACAGTGTCCAGAGAGGAGAAATGTGGCTCCTGGCAGGACATGTCTGCTCTGTACCTCTTTCTAATGTTTAATGGGTACAGGCAGACCTTGGAGACATTGCAGGGTTGGTTCCAGACCACCTCAATAAAGCAAACATCACAATAGAGCCAGTCTCACAAACTGTTTGGTTTCCCAGTGCATGTAAGAGCTATATTTACACTATGCTATAGTCTATCAAGTGTGCAATTACATTATGTCTTTAAAAAATACTATGTATGTACCTTAACTAAAAAATACTTCATTGCTAAAAATGCCAACCATCCTCTGAGCCTGTTGGAAAAATGGCACCAGTAGACTTGGAAAAATGGCACCAGTAGACTTGCGCGACACAAAGTTGCCACAAACCTTCAATCTGTAAAAAACATAGCATCTGCCAAGCTCAACAAATCAAGGTGGGCCTTTATTTCCAAATGAGTGGCACTCACCGACAGCTTATAAAAGGGAGTTCAATATCATGAGTAAGAACAGGGGCTCCACGGTCATGTGTGGGTTCAAATCTCAGGTCTGCCACTTAGCAGCAGCCATGTGACCGTGGGCAAGTTACTGTCCGTACCTTTCTGTGTCTCAGTTTCCCATATGTAAACGAAGATGACAGCCATAGTATGACATAGTATGACAGCCTCTGTCATAGGACTGCTCTGAGGAATAAGTGAGTTGATGAAAGAACAGTTCCTGGGAGGCAAGGAGGGCTACACAAGGTCTGGCTGTCATTGCAGATTGTACATTATTTCATGGACTCCTCACACACACCTCATTTACAGATGAGGAAACTGAGACTTGAAATGTGAGCCACACCAGGTTCAATCACCTCCAACATCCACAACCATACAGGTTCTCCACAGCCTCAACACAAGGCCTTCCTTCCCCAGGGTTCAACAGGGCAGAACACTCTGCATCCTTCTAAAGCTATTGTTTGTCCTTTCAATAGGAAATTAAGCTAATTTAAAAGTAGGAAATGTCTCATGCTAACCACCAGCACTTCTTAGAAAAACAAAAGCAAAGTAACAAACATTCTTGCCAGTGAACACCTGCCCAAGCCACTCTATTCACAGGAGAACCGCTACTCCCTGCAGAGCAAGGTGACTCAGCATTTCCAGCAGGGCACCGGCACCCTGGGAATAGCAGGGACCTTTGCACACACGGGTGGTGACTGAGAGAGGGCACAGGGGCCTCTGCTGCCAAAGGTCACCTGGCAGGAAGCACTTGGTACCCTGTGGTTTCTTGGGTCATGTGATATAACTGCCAAGTTACACTTCTGTAGTTTCAGCCCCCAGGGGCCAGCCCCATGAAAATGATCAATGCTATGATTTACAAAAGCTAAAGCTGTAGCTCGTCTACTCCAAGAGAAAACTTGGGAAAAAAAGAGACTTCAGTTCTAGTTTTGAGGTGACACACAGCCTGATAAACAGAAATGTTGTACTGGATGATTAATGATGCACAGAGGCCTTGGTGCTTGGCTTTGAAAGATTATACAGGAGGGAACCCCCATAATGGAATTTATATATTTATTTTAAGTATAATTTATTGATTGTGCTATTACAGTTGCCCCAATTTTTACCCACCTTGCTCCCTCCACTCCCTCAGACAATCCCCACACCCTTCATTATAGATGGTACGTAAGTCATACGTGTAAGTTTTTTGGCTACTTCATTTCCTATACTGTACTCTACCTCCCCGTGGCTATTCTGTAACTACCTATTTGTACTTCTTAATCCCCTCACCACTTCATCCATTCTCCCATACCTCCCTCCCACTTGGCAATCTTCAAATGCTCTCCATACCCATGATTCTCTCTCTGTTCTTTTTGTTGGTTTAGTTTGTTTTTAGATTCAATTGCTGATATATATGTGTTTCTTGTATTTGTTTATGTTAAAGATTTTATTTATTATTTCTCAGAGAGAGGAAAAGGGAGAGAGGCAAAGGGGGAGAAAGACATCAATGTATGGTTGCCTTTCACCTGCCTCCAGCCACGGATCTGGCTGGAGGCCTGACTTGCAACCTGGTCATGTTGCCCTGGCTGGGGTTCGCAGGCCGGTGCCTTATCCACTGTGCTACCAGCCAGTGCCTGTATTTGTTTCTTATGTTCAATTGTTGATAGCCATTTTATTGTTCATAGTTTTGAGCTTCTTTTCTTAAATAAGTTCCTTTAACTTTTCATATAATAATGGTTTGGTGATAATGAATTCCTTCAGTGTTTTCTTGTCTGGGAAGCTCTTTATCTATCCTGAGATTCTAAATGATAGCTTTGCTGGGTAGAGCAATCTTGGCTGTAGGTTCCTGATTTTCATGATTTTGAATATTTCTTGCCAGTCCCTTCTAGCCTGCAAAATTCTTTCGAGAAATCAGCTGACAGTGTTATGGGAATTCTTTGGTAGGTAATTATCTGCTTTGCTCTTGCTGCTTTTAAGGTTCTTTCTTTATCTTTAACCTTTGGAATTTTAATTATGATGTGTCTTAGAATGGGCCTCTTTGTAACCACCTTGTTTGGGACTCTCTGTGGTTCCTGAATTTGCGTATCTATTTCCATCATCAAATTAGGGAAGTTTCCTTTCCCTATTTTTTCAAATAGAGTTCCAATTTCTTGTTCTTCTCTTCTCTTCTGTCATCCCTATGATGTGAATGTTGGACTTCTTAAAGTTGTTCCAGACGCTATTTACACTACTGTCATTTTTAAATTCTTTTTTCTTCTTGCTGTTCTGATTGTTTTCTGCTTTGTTATGTTCCAAATCATTGATCTGATTCTCAGCTTCATTCACTCTACTGTTGTACTTTTGTAAATTGTTTTATATTTCGATTAGTTTTAGGCCCTCACTAAATTCCTTGAGCATCCTTATAATCAGTGTTTTGAACTCTGCATCTGATAGTTTGCTTATCTCCATTTTATTTAGTTCTTTTTCTGGAGTTTTGATCTGTTCTTTCATTTTTTCATTTTTTCATTTTTTCATCTTTCATTTCATTTCATGGCCTCTTTCAAAGGGCCATGCTTCTTTGTCTTCTCATTTTGGTACTTCCCTGTGTTTCTATGTGTTAGGTAGAGCTGCTGTGACTCCCTATCTTGGTAGCATGGCCTAATGTAGTAGGTGCCCTGTAGGGTCCAGTGGCACAATCTCCCCTATCACCCAGGATGGGTACTCAAGGTGTGCCTTTTGTGTGGGCTAAGTACACCCTCCTCTTATAGTTGAGCCTTGGTTGCTGTTGGCAGTCAATGGGAGGGATTTACCCAGGCCAGCTAGCTGCAAGGACTGGCTGTGACCACTGATCACCAACCTCTGTGCTCCAGGGAGGATCAGCTGTGCAGAGGGGCAGGGTGGTGGTGCTCTGACATGGTCTGTAGCTGCCCACTGGGTGTGCAGGCTATGGGGTTTCCCAGGTGGTGCTGGCCAAGGTCGGTCACAACCTTTGTTCTGCCCAGGGCCACCCCAAATGTGCTATAAAGCAATCTGAAATGGCTGCTTCTTGTGCTGCGCTTGGAGATTCTCAGGTGAAGCCAAGTTGTGATTCATGTCTAACTGCCGCTACTACTGCTCCTGGAGGGACTTAATAAGAGGTATGGAGGCTGGAAGCTCACTGAGGCTGGCTGCTGCTTATTTGAAAGGATTTAGAAAGTTGTGAAACATGAGCCAATATCAGCCATTCATATGGAAAACTCTGTTAACAGTTGGGTGGGCCCATAAGTTAGGTGAAACAGAGTTTCAGGGGACCTCCAAGGCAGGGCAAACAATGTTAGCCAGGTTGATGGAGTCTCAGATGTCACACCCACCTACTGACTCTGTGGCTCTGTTGGAGGAGGATTCAGAAAAATGACAATAACCACTTCCTGCCTTTCTGTCTGGGAGAAACCTGTACCCAAGCCCTCATCTTGATGCCAGACACTTCAGTTCCTCCCTACAGGCCATTGGTGTCTTTCAAGCTGCTATATTGGTGCTGGAGTTCAGATGGAGTGAGTCTAAGTAAATCTGTGAATCTATTAGTTAAGGGTAACTGCTCGAAATTTAAGGGGACTGCAGAAGTTTCTTTCACCTACTCAGTCCCCACTGGTTTCTGAAGTTGGAAGTTATAGGGACTAATCTTCCAGGCACTGGGACCCTGGGCTGGTTGCCTGGTGTGGGTCTGGAATTCCTCACTCTCAAGATTCTGAATTTTTATCCACTGCACATGGATGTGGGACCAGCCCACTCTGCATCTCTATCCTGCCTGCCAGTCTGGATGGATGTGGTTTCTTTAATTCCGTGGTTGTCAGACTTCCATTCAACTAGAAGACTAATGGTTCTGAATGATAATTGTTCTATAATTTAGTTGTAATTTTGATGTGGTTGTATCAGGAGGTGAGCTGTACTTACCATCCCACCATCTTCACTGGAAGTCCTGGAATTTATTTATAAAAAATGGTCTATTTACTCTTACATGTTTAAACTTCAGTGACCTTCACAATATACTCCATTTGATGTAATACACCTATTTGAGCAGTTTTCTACACTGCTAAAACAGTTTCTGAACTTGTCAATTTTGATACCTTTTAGTGTTACTGCTATTTCCTGTTTTATGAGTCCTACATCATCAAAACATGTCCCTTTGAGGACTTTTTTCATTTAGGGAAACAAAAAAGTTACTCAGTGTGAGACTGGGTGAATAGAAAGGGTGGGACATAGGGTCATGCTATTTTTGGTCAAAAACTGCTCAACACTTGGAGAGGTGTGGAGGGCAGGTGTACTTGTAAATCACTCATGTAACTGGCAAACATGTTGAGAGAATCTTTAAAAACATTCACTGAAGCCAAATGCAGCCTCTCACAACACCACCAGTTGGCACACCGATACAGACGGGTTCTTAGAACACTCACCTAGCAGGGGAAGCCTGCACTACCAGGGGCCTGCCCTCCAGAAGATAATTCCATTTTGGGGGGTGATCCCCCTTTGTAAATCCATCAGACTAGTCAGATAACCAGCCAATTATAAATACCTGTCATCCTCCTATTGCTGTCCCTTTACCTTGTTTTGAGCAGAGTGAGCAAACAACATCCAGCCCTCCAGCAGGGAATTCCAAGCAGCTCATAGGGCCCAGAGACTCACCTTTGCCCAGGCTGCTCTGTGTGGTCACGGGTAGCAGGACACTCAGGTAGGATTAGATCTAATGGGTCTCTTTCCCTTCTTGCATGCTGTGGTGTTAATATGAGAGCTGGGCTCTGACATTTTGGTGTTCGGGGATGGTTACCTCATTAACACCCTCTAATCCACTGCTGCTGCATCACTCACCAGAGATAAATGGCTGCCTGGGCCATTACTTTGAAAGCATCTGAGCTGTGTTTGCGTTGGGCGAGGCTTAATGACACACTCAAGAATACAATATTAGAAGTTGTCTGCTTTCAGGAAGAGAACATTATACCACAAAGATATGTTGGAAGAAAATAATGGCATGGCAGCTATCCACAGTAGACTGGTCCATTGGTAGCTGAATCACTACACCAGCTAAGTGGGATTGCTTTGAGAATTCAGTCTTCGGCGTGAGATAAACATGCATGCAAGCAGGCACACACATACAAACAAGCACACCAGCAGAAAGCATATGTGTTCTGCAGCTTAGAGTCTTAGTGCTGAATAATATAAAAGACACTTGAATTGTCTGTCTCAAACACACTATAACCTAGTTCTTCCAACAAGTTTCCTTAACTTTTAAAATTTACAGCAGATCTTTAGCTTACCTGGGTTCTGTGTAATTAAAATAATTAAAATACGTTCATCTTATTGGATGTAACATTCTCTTTCAAACTAAGGAAACAGCTTCCTTTCATGTTTACCCAAATCCGAGAAAAATGCAATTCGATAGTTTTGGTTTTCATTTCTTCTCCTTAAATCCATCGGTCAGAATTGTCCCTGTTCTTTAAACCAGTCCATTGAGCGATACCTGGGAAGACCGTGTTTACAACACACTTCTTTCTTATCTTTGCATAGTTTCCATACAAATATGGTATTAAATAT
The DNA here is from genome assembly GCA_004026585.1 of Noctilio leporinus. Classification (NCBI taxonomy): domain Eukaryota; kingdom Metazoa; phylum Chordata; class Mammalia; order Chiroptera; family Noctilionidae; genus Noctilio; species Noctilio leporinus. The sequence goes on from PVIW01000646.1 coordinate 421,820, forward strand.
TTCATAACCTGTGGGTTTTGTGCCTGGCAAAGGGGCTGAGGCAGAGGCAGCTTTGACCACTTGCCCAGCACCAGCATAGTCCCAGCACTGCCCAAACAATAACACTTCTTCCTCTGTTCCCTGGTAGGCTGTGTAGAGTCACAGCAAATAGATTACCCTGAATTGCTTCCTATTGAGGGAAAAAAGGCAAAGACTCCTGCCCTTATTATGCTCTAAGTCACAGTCCCCACTAGTTGTACAACAGAATCGTATTAGAAAATATGGAACAATTAAATAAACTCTGCTACCAAAAGTATCCCATGGGAAATCAGAATTATTAAGACTATCTCATGATTTTTATTGTTGTATTCAAAGAAAGTGTGGCCCTAAGCTAACTCATTCACCCAGCTACATGAGCCAGAAGCCCAGCAGTCACCCATGTCCTTGCCTCTTGGCTTTAACCTTACATCATCCAGTCAGTCACCTTGTCCTACTGAGAGGACCAGTGACCAGCTCTAAAATCTACTCATTGTGCTCCCTGGACTGGTCAGTGGTCTCTGTGCCTACAGTTCAGCCTGTCCCCTGTCCTTCTGGCCACAGCTATAAATCTGGACTCCAAATGCAGATTCAACTAGCTCTTTCTCCTAGCAGGGTACCCCACCACTTGAATTTACAAAACAGGAGTCCCAATTCCTTACCTTGGCACCCAAGGACTTGTATGATATTGCTTCTGCTGACCCTCTTCCAGGCTCAGCACCGCAAATATCCCTCTGATATACGCAGCTCACTGTTGTGTGATCAGATCTATACGTGTCATCCGGGCCCCCTGACTGTGAGATTCTTAGCAATAGATGCTGTCTCCTTAGGTCTGAGTCTCCAGTGCCAGGCATGGGAAGTGGCCACTCACTCAATGAATACGTAATGTAAGAAATAATTTTTATACTCTGCCTCATGCCAGAAAGAGTTTGAGATGGCAAATGAATCCCATTTACCAGTATACTCTCCACTCCACACAAATCATCCATATACTGAGATGGGGACTCCAATTTCTGAGCATATCAAATGAGCAATGAGGTCTGTGACCAACTTCACACCACATGTTAATAAGTGCTTCCATTGGAAAATATGTATCAAGCAGTTTATATTAAATTCTCATTAATCTCTGAGGCAGGGTTTTCTCTGTATACATGAAGAAACTGAGGCAAGGAACGGTTGAGAAATGTGGGCAGAGCAACACGACCTGTCAATAAAAAGAAAAGGTGCAACCCTGGAGACCCCCTATCTCCAGTCCCCACTCCTCCCGCTCGTCACAGTGCTTGGCTTCTGACGCTATTACAAATGGCCCAGATTTTAGAATAGTTTGCTTATGTCATGATCTGCAAAAGCTGTGGGTGAGTCTACAACTTGGTCTTCAGGGAAGAGGCTGGAACCTGTTGCCTGAACTCCGGTCCCACTGGCTCTTCGTCCCCAACCTGCATCTCCAGGTTTACGCTCAGGGAAATTAAGCAAACTGTAGAAGCTGTCTAGAGGCTGCACCTTGATAAGATCTGCACAGTCCTGGGACAGAGGGTTCACTCCAAACCCCTTTATAAGTTATCTCCTTCCCAGGAATGAAATCAATCTTAGAGCCCCTCAAGACAGAGGTGGTTCACCTGGGTTCCAGTCTTTGAGGATGAGTGTGTGGAAGGAAGGAACTGGAGAGAAATCACTCTGGAAAAGGCACAGTGACCTGGATTCCAGATAAGCCAAATGGGACTAACTCCTATGAGAGTAGCCTCAGGCAGACATGCGACTTACCTGGGTCACCTTCTCCCTGTGTCCTCACATGGTCTTCCTTCTGTGCCTGTGCGTGTCCGGGCCTGATCTCTTCTTATAAGGACACTGCTTGTATGGAATTAGGGTCTACCCTAAAAACTTCACTTGAACTTGATTAAATGCTTTATTTCCTAACTGTTAAATCCTGAGCTGCTGAAGGTTAGGACTTCAACATAGGAATTTGGTAGAGAGCCACAATTCGGCTCATAACAAATCATGTTTTTAATTTATATTCTATCACTACACAGTTAATTTAGACATAGCCTAATTTCTTTTAGTATATTCTAATTGCATGATTAATAGAAGAGAGATTTTCTTAAATTAGCACTTCTACTTAACTACCAAAAGTTATGCCTCAGCTCCTAAAAAGCCACACATAGATAAGAGATAAACAGGCAGAGGGGAGTGAGATCTTTTTGGAGGTGGAAATGGGGTGGGAGGGAGGCCTGGTAGTTATTCTTTCCAGTAAGGATGTTCCTGGAATGAGAAAAGAGACACTATCATAAAGTAGCCTTTTCTTTATTCTGAGGTCCTGTCCCACCATCACCCTGCTTTGGGGGACCCAAATGAGGTGTTTGTCCAGTCTGGTCTGAGGCCTTTTAGTGCCTGCTAACACCCCAGCCCCCAAAGGAAAAACATGGCTTTCTGACCTAAACAAATGGCCATGTTCCCTGGCAGAGCTCCTTCCTTGCTGTGGGGTCAAGCTGGAGTTGCTGCTTTTGTGAGCCCTTCTTTCTGTTGATTCCAAAGGCAGGAAATTCAAGCCAGAGTGAAGCAGGGGAAGATTAGGTGTGATGTGAAGCAGGATGCTTATAGGACAACCACCTGCCAAGGAAGGCCCTGTGTGAGCCTTTGAAAAGCCTCAAGTGGCTAGTTCACACATTATATTTATGTTTTCCATTCAGATCATTTAATTAAGCTCAATTAAGAATTTGCATGGATTTCTAAATTCCAAAACATTCTCTGTGCCTGTGATGAAAACCTCCTCATTGAGGTAAGATCCCTGGCCTAGCATTGGAATTGGGGAGGCCCAGAATGGAGCAAAGTCTATCTTACCCTGGACTTGAACTGAACTGCTTATAAAATTGATCACGTGGGTTAAAGACAAACATTATCCTTTGGGCTGTTAGATTCACACTCCTACTCCTACTATCCCCCAAAAGAATCACAGACATTTACCTAAGGCTTTCTTTAAAAGAAAAGGTAAGTCCTGACCAGTATGGCTCAGTTGGTTAGGTGTTGTCTCACAAAGCCTGTTCAATCCCTGGTCTCTGCATTTGCCTGTGTTTCAGGCCAGGTCCCTGGTTGGGGTGTATGTGAGAGATAATCAATCAATGTTTCTTTCCTTCCCTTCCTCTCTCTCTCAAGATAAGTAAATACAAAATTTTTTTTAATAAAAGAAAAGTAAATTATGTGCATTTTATTGAATGTTTGAGAATCTTCCCATACTTTTTTGAAACACTGATATGGAAGTAGGATCAGAGGATCCACCTGTGTTATCATTTTGGAAGAGTCATTTTGTCTTCTCTAGGCTTCTCTTTCTTCACAAAGAGTTCTTTGAGTTCTATCTAAACTTCACAGAGTAAATTAAAAGGCAGAAGGACTGACCTGGTATTTGAGCTCAACAGGATATCATGTGGGCAAATACAGAATTATGATTACAGATAATTATTTTATTAATTATCATTATATGAGCCACTTATAAATTATCTTTGTGCCATGCACTGTTCTAGACCTCTCTACACATGCATTTAATTCTCACCATCTTAAGAAGTACATAATAATATTCTCCATTTTACACCAAGAAAATAAGAATTGGGAAAATTTCTTGCCCAGGGACATACAGTTCTTAAGCAGAAAAGCTGAATTCAGACCTACATTTGTCTAATTTCAAAGCCCATAGTTTCCCCATCAGCATCTGGACTGGGAAGTTGAAAGCACTATGTCAAAATCATGAAGATTAAATGATGATAAAATGCTGAGTTTTGAGACCTCCCTGCCCAGCACTCTTCTGCCAATGTGGTTCCCAGAACACTGGCAGCCAGATATTAAGCTTCCCAGGAAGGAGACTTAAAACTGTTCTGCAGCATTTGATCAGCCTAAAGGAAATGACCCAAAGATACTGACATTTTGGGATTCTCAAGAAATGTTCCTCCTAGCCAGCTCATCCTACAGAACAAAGTTCAGAGTTAATAAGCCTTACCTTGTACTTGGAGCTCTCAGTTAACTTTTGGGTCCTCAGCTCTTTATCATGAAGACAGACATAAAACAAACAAAGGAAAGCAACCTGCAGTCTATGCAGGGAGAGGAAAAAATAATTAATGTCCTCAGAGATGACAGGCAATCCATGCTAAAAGAACAGAATGCTACTTAAAAAGAAGCATATAGAGAACAACAAAAAGAACCTGTGGGAATTAAAAATATTAGAGCACAGATGACAAATTAAATAAGAGGTGAAAAACAAAGTTAATGGGTAATATCCCAGAAGCTACAGCAAAAATAAAACCAAAGAGATAGATAATGAAAGAGAAAAGTAGTCTGACATTTAAATAATAGAAGGCACTTCAGAAACAGAGAATGCAGAAATAGAAGAAAAATCAGCAACAAAACTATTCAAGAAATTTTCCCAGAAGAGAAGCACATGAATTTCCCAAATTAAAGGTGCTACCAAGTACCCAACACAGTGGATGAAGGTAGACCAAGGAACATCACTGGGAAATTTCTAAATACTGGGTGTCACTGGGACCAAGTGACAATCCTATGGGTTTCCATAGAGATATACTAGGTCAGCTATAAGAATCAGGAAACATACTGACTTCAGACTTTTAAAAGCAAAAGGACCATGGACAGAGGTTCCCATTCTGAGTAAGATGGTGAACACACTCTCCACCTTTCACATGTCTCCCATATAACACGTGAATAGAGTGATATAGCAGCTGTTTGAGGACTCTGAAAATTAAATAGTAGCAGGCAGATTGAGGGAAATGGCCAGAATCCAAAGTACCACCAAACCGGCAGTGTATCATTTTTTCCTCTAGTAGACCCAGCCTTGTCAAGGCAGCATGACAGGGATGGCAGCAGTAGCCTGAGGTGCCTAAAAATGGAGTGTTACTCAACAATAAAAAGGAGCAAATTATTGATTCATAGAATAGAATGAATGATTCTTGATGAATTTTGCTAAATGAAATAAGCCAGATCCAAAAGACTGTTGTATGATTACATGTATTTAACATTCTGGAAAAGACCATAATATAGGGGAAGAAAAGAGATCAGTGATTGGAAGGGGACAAGATTCAGGAAGGGGGTGACTACAAAGGGGCAGCATGAGAGAATTTTTGTGACAGAATTATTCTGTATCATGACTATAGTGATGAATACACAACTCTATGCATTTGTCAAAGCCCATAAATCCTAAAGAATAAAATGTGCTATACATATAAATTTAAACAAACAAACAAACTAGGATGTGAAGGAAACCCAAAAAGGAATATAAACTCTAACAAATTAAGCCAAGTGTATCACATATAAAAACTATAATCACACCAAAAGGATGAAGAAAAGGACTTTGGAACTTTGAAAACACTGTTTTCAAAAACAAAAACAAAAAATTCTACACAAATACTCTAATTAGCAAATTTGTTTCTCAGAGGGTTATGGATTAGCAATTCTCAAATCACTTTATGTATACACAGTCGAATAAAACAGTAGATACGTACAGTGTAGATATGAGAGCCAGGCTTCTGGCTGTCAGAGAAGTTTCAAATAGGAGGAGAGGAAGGCTGGAATGAATCCTGTGGTGGAGGGTAGAGTCAGAGGAACCAGTATGAACCCATATTTAAATATATATATATGTATGTATGTATACACACACACACACACACAGATTGATAGATGAAGTAAATATACATAGACATGTTTCCCAGCTCTGTCTATTGAGATGGCCTAGAAGAAATGACACCTCAAACACAGTGAACATACCTACTGCTCAAATGTTGGCCTATAAATACCATGATCCATTACAGGAAACCATAGCTCTTTTGGACCATCTGGGAAAGGGGAAATATAAGATAAATCAGGAAGGTTTTGTGGTGTAATAACATAAGAAAGTGCTCAAAGAAGATGGAGGCACAGCATTGAAAGGATACAGGAACTCTATCTGGAAGAGTCCTCATGGACCAAACCTGAAACAATGTGACCTGTAGCATAAATGACAATTAGATTAGAACCCATGAGATAAAAAAATATCCATGAGTCCACACTGATATAGTAAACAAGAAAGAAAGGAAAAAGGGAAGGAGGAAGGAAGGAAGGGAAAGAAAGAAGGAAAGAAAAGGAGTAGCTCTTACAGAAAAACCCCAAATAACAAATATAGAAAAAATGATTAAAGTACAGAATCACCATTAAACAAAACAGAAATAAGTATTGCAGGTAAAATTCACCAATGAATGCTATACAGAGTAGGCAAAAGCTTGAAGAGAAACAGATATTTGCATAATCTAAGTCTCTCCCCCCAATATATTAACTAAAAAAGGAAAACAGAGACTTCCAATCAAGATGGCAGTGTAGGCAGACATGGCTCACCTCTTCACACAACCACATCAAAATTACAACTAAAACCTAGATCAACCATCATTCAGGACCATCAGAAATTGAGTTGAATGCAAGTCTGACAACCATGAAATAAAATTGAATGCAAGTCTGACAATGACACAATTAAAGAAACCACACCCACCCAGACTGGTAAGAGGGGTGGAGAGGCAGAATGGGCTGGCCCCACACTCACGTGTGGTAAATGAAAATTTGGGAGGGATATATTAGGAGAGGAGGGTTCCAGCCCTATCACCAGGTCCCCAGGCCAGGGTTCCTGTGCCAAGAAGATAAGTCCCCAAAATTTCTGGCTGCAGAAACCAGCAGATAGTGAGTCAGTGGAAGACAATGCTGGAACCCCAAGCAGTTTCTCTTAAAGAACCCACACCTGGACTCACCTCCTCAGATTCACTCCCTCTGAATGCCATCCCTAGCGTAGCAGCAGCTTGGAAGGCACTAGTGGTATACAGGGTGAAACTGAATTATCTGGCATCAAGGCAAGCGGAGGCCATTGTCCCTTTTCTAAACCCTTCCCCCACAGAATTGGCAAGCTGGTGCCATATCTGAGACTCCCATCAACCAGGCTAACACTGTTTGGCCTGCCTTGAAGAACCCAGAGACTCTACCCCACCCAATTTATGGGCCCACCCAAGCTGCTTTTCCATATGAATGGCTAGTATTGGCTCAGCTTCACAACTTCCTAAATCCTATCAAACAAGCAACAGCTGCCTCAGTGAGCCCCAGGCCCGCACTAGCAGCAGCTTGGCTTTCCTGGGAATCTCCAAGCCCAGCACAAGTAGCAGCCATTTCACATTGCTTTATAGGTCAAGCAGGCTGGTATAAAGGGAGAGACTGAATTGTCTGGCATCAAAGCAAGCAGAAGCCATTGTTCCTTTTCTAAACCCTCCCCCCATAGAGCTGGCAAGCTGGTCTATATCTGAAACTCTATCAACCTGGCTAACACTGTTTAACCCACCTCAGAGATCTCCAGAGACTCTGCCTCTGAACAGCTAATCCTCCATGGGGGGCAGAGGTTGGTGGTAAGTGGTCACAGCTCATCTTTGCCACTGTCCAGACTGGATAAACACCTCCCATTGATCTGTCAACAGCAATTAAGACTCAGCTACACAAGGAGGCTGTACTGAGCCCATATGAAGGGTGCACCTCAAGTACCCAGCCTGGGTGATGGAGAATGCTTTGCCACTAGACCCTACAGGATGCCAAGTACAGGGCGCACCCGATAAATTGGCAATAATGCTGCCTCTCTTTAGTTCACATGCTTCTTATTAATTTAAAAAAACTATGTTTCTAAGGTTATGACTTAACATCATTGTTTCAGATATAAAGTATTAAATTCTGAGAGCAACCATCACATTGAAGGAATACTATGTGAGAGCAACCATTGGTTCTGGACTGCATTCAGGGCTAACTGCTAAGGAAATTGCAGATTTCGATAACATCTCTTTACATAGTTGACAACGTGAAGAAGGTGTATGATGCTGATCCTGATGTTGCCACACCAACAGGAAAACACATAAAGTAGGCAAGAATTGCACAAGTCCAAATATTGTACACACAATCCAGGAGATTATCAATCTCCTGGATCCAGGAAAGTCAACGTGCTCCATAGCAAGAGAACTGCAAATGTTGGATGCAACAGTTCACCAGATTATTGCTGAAGATATCAAATACAAATCGTATGTTCTTAGAAAAGGCCAGTTTATGACACAGCAGACAAAGGAAAGGTGCTTTGAAAAAGCAAGGAAACTACTAACAAAATGAAAAAATCCCAAAGGAAAAAACCCTCTGATTTTTATCTCTGATGAAAAGAATTCACAGCAAGACCAAATATTCAACGGAAGAAACAATAGGTGGCTCTGTGAGAATCTTAATGAAGTCCCAATTGTTATGAAAATGAAATTTCCTGCTACAGTGATGGTGT
>PVIW01000647.1:0-39788 GCA_004026585.1 Noctilio leporinus
AAAAAAAAAAGAAAAAAAAAAAGAAAAGAAAAAAAAAAAAGTAAAACCAAATAAATAAATAAATAATAAAAAAATAAAATGCAAGGGCAGAAATCCCCTACCAGTGGCACCAGGAGGGAGTGCACAGGAGTCGGCAGCATAAAAGCAGAGCTTCAACCACCACCAGTGGAGCGGGCAGCTCGGAATCTGGGCAGGAAGAGGGACCTGCTCCCATGCAGTGGAGAGTGGCTGCTAGGGGCTCAACCTACAGGGTGAGTGGCATTTGGAACCAGCCCTGACTGTGACAGACTCCAAATTGCTAGGCCCTGTTCTCCCACGGTGCTGAAGCCTGACTGCAGACTGCAGACTGCAGAGAGACTTGGTAAAGGAAAGAGGCAGACTTCGGATATGGATCTCTGCTAACCTCAAGCACCTGAGTTACACCGAGAGCTACATGAATTACTAATCCCCATCATATCCTTTTAATAGCAATTTCTAGTCCTCACAATTAGTGCATTTTAAGTAAATAGTGTTTATATTATAGTGTCTCAAATCCCATAATTTATCCTCCCTTCTCAATTCATTTAACCATCCAAGTTCCTCTTCTTACTTTTGTTTTAAAGCCTACTTTCTCTCCTGCTATGACTCATTCCTGTCCCTCACTCTTAAGTATTCCTCCCCTCTACAGCCTCTTAAAATCATGTGTGCAATTGTGTGTACACACACACACGCACGTGCTGTTAGGTGCTACACATTTTCTTTTCTGCTCAAAATATGTCTCTCTACCTTGACCAATCAGTGCTCATTGAGGGTGGATAGGGAGGTAGGTGTGGCATCTTTACAAACTTAGTTATAAAACAAACTTAGTTATAAATCTAAGGGAAGTTATAAATCACCTCCCTTTCCTCCAAACATCTCTTAATCTCTCTTTCTCTTTTTTAGCTCATGCTCCCATCTCACCTATAGGAATTATAGCTCATACATTGTTGATAGTGCTGTGGTGAAATTTATTCACCAACTGGATTCAATTTTTTTATTTTTCATTTTTCACTATTTTTTCTAAGTCAACTATTTTATGGGTAGTTTTTAATGTATGTATGTTTGTTCTCAAATAATACCTACATATAGGCATGTATATGCAAGTATAAATATATATATATAACTTCTGATTAGGCTTAATACTACTCACCCACATGTTCTTGCTGCATTCTGATTCTCCTCCCACCCCATTTTTATATGAGGTAAAGTTTGCTTTCTCTCTCGAATCCCCCCATCACTTCTCACCACTATCTTTGCTACTCCTTTGCAACTTTCAAAAATTATTTATATTTCAGTCAACTCAGTTGTTTTTCCTCTCTTATAATAGTCTTATTATATTTACATCCTTATTAAGATGGGCTCATTTGCAGCTGAGGGTGTGGTTAAGGGTGGGGCTTATCTTTGAGAGTATGGGTATTTAGCTAGACTCATGTGCAGTCGAAAGTGTGGTTAAGGGTGTGGTTATTTTGCCTAGACTGGTAGTTCTGTTTTAAGTAGATCAATAACAGTATATGAGACATGGTAGAAGGAGTGTCTCTCCATCAGCCAGCTGGAATGAAAAACACATAAAGGAGCAGCACATAAACCAAATCCAAAATACAATCAGACAGCCCAAATTAATGACATAAAGGCACTCCAAGAGCAACAAGTAGAAGAAATCTAGGAGACTGTGCCACTGAACACAAATCTTCTGCCATAGAAGGGCACTCCACGAAGACAGGGAGTCATAGCAGATTAATCTGAGAAAATCAAGCAATAACAGACACCCAAAATGGGGGAAAAAAGAAATAGCCCATCACCAAAGGGAAAGGAGGAATCCCCAGAAAGACTGCTAAATGGAACAGAAACAAGCAAACTTATCAGACATGGAATTCAAAGAAATGGTTATAAGAAAACTCAATGAGCTCAACAAGCTCAAAGAAAACTACAAAGAACTCCAGGGCAACTACAAGGAACTTACTGAAAATTATACCAGCATTAACAAGGACATAGAAACCCTCAGTAAGAACCAGGAGGAAATGAAGAATACAATTTCTGAACTGAAGAATACAATAAAAGGAATCCAAAGCAGGTTAGAGGAAGCAAAGGACTGGATAAGTGAATTGGAGGGCAACATAAAAATTAAAAAGTTCCCATATAGTGCAACAAAATGAAAAAGGATTGAAAAAAAGAAGAGGTTTTAAGGGAGCTACAGGACAACAGGAAATGCAATAATGTCTTTATCATAGGGACACCAAGAAGGAGAAGAGCAGAGGATAGAAAACCTGTTTGAAAAAGTAATGACAGAAAACTTCCGTAACTTGATGAGTGAAAATGCCACTCAAGTTCAGAAAGCACAGAGGGCCCCAATGAAGATGAACCCAAACAGGCCCACTCCAAGACACATCATAATTACAATGGTAAATTTCAAAGACAAGGAGAAAATCCTAAAAACAGCAAGAGAGAAATAGCTAATAACATATAAGGGGGCTCCCATAAGCTTATCAGCTGATTTCTCAACAGAAATACTACAAGTCAGAAGGAAATGGCAAAAAAATACTCCAAGTAATGAAAATCTTGGACCTGCAGCCAAGAATACCCTACCCAGCAAGGCTTTCATCCAAAATGGAAGGTGAAATAAGAAGTTTCGCAGACAAAAGAAGTCTCAAAGAATATACCTCCACCAAACCAGCATTGCAAGAGATGCTAAAGGGACTGCTTTTAAAAAGATGAAGACACAGAAATAGACAGAGAAGAATACAGGAACAAAGGGAGAAAATGTAAGTGAATAAGTACCTGTCAATAATAACCATAAATGTATATGGGGTAAATGCACCAATCAAAATATATAGGGTAGCTGAATGGATAGGAATACATGACCCACATATATGCTTTCTACAAGAGATCTACCTCAGAACAACATAGACTGAAAGTGAAGGGATGAAAAAATATATTTCAAGCAAACAGACATGATAAAAGGGCTGGGGTAGCAATACTTATATCAGACAAACAGATTTTACAATGAAGACCATAAAAAGAGACAGAGAAGGACATTTCATAATATTTAAGGGAACAATCCATCAAGAAGATATAACCCTTATAAACATATATGCACCAAAATAGGAGCACCCAAATATATAAGGAAAATATTGGAAGACTTCAAGAAGGATATAGACACCAACACACTAATAGTAGGGAATTTTAGCACCCCATTGTCAACAATGGACAGATTTCCCAAGCAAAAAAACACCAAGGATATTGTAGCATTGAATAACACTCTAGATGAAATGGACTTAGCTGACATATATGGAACTTTTCACCCCAAAGGAGCAAAATACACATTCTTTTCAAATGCACATGGAAGATCCTCAAAGATAGACCATATGGTGTGACACAAAATAAGCCTCTACAAATTCAAAAAAATTGAAATCATACCAAGCACCTTCTCAGATCACAATGGCTTGAAACTAGAAGCCAACCTCAAGGAAAAAACCCAAAAACATTCTAATTCATGGAGACTGAATAACATGCTATTAAGTAATGAATGGGTTAACAATGAAATCAAAGAAGAAATCAAAAAGTTTTTGGAAACAAATGAAAATGAACACACAATAGCCCAATAGCCCAAAACCTATGGAACACAGCAAAGGCAGTCCTCATAAGGAAGTTCATAGCAATACAGGCCTACCTAAAAAGGGTAGAAGAAACTCATGCAAACAACCTAATCATAAACCTATAAGAACTAGAAGAGCAACAACAAACAAAACCCAGAGCCAGTAGAAGAAAGGAAATTATCAAGGTCAGAGCAGAACTAAATGACATAGAGACTAAAAGCACAATTCAAAGGATCATTAAATCTAGGAGCTGGTTCCTTGAAAAGATAAGCAAAATTGACAAACCTTTAGCTAGATTCATCAAGAAAAAAGGAGGATCCAAATAAAGAAAATCAGAAAAAACAGAGGAGAAATCACAACTGATACCACAGAAATACAAAGGATTATAAAAAATTACTACATACAACTATATGATGAGAAATTTGACAACCTGGGTGAAATGGACAAATTTATGGAAACATATAACTTACCTAAACTGAATCAAGAAGAAGCAGAAAGCCTGAATAGACCAATAACAACTAGTGAAATTGAAGAAGTAATAAAAGACTCCCAGCACACAAGAGCCCCAGACCATATGGCTACACAGGTGAATTTTACCAAACATTTAAGGAAGAACTAACTCCTATCCTTCTCAACCTATTCCAAAAAACCCAAGAAGGAAGACTCCCAAACTCTTCTATGAGGCCAGTATTATTCTAAACCCAAAACCAGGTAAAAGAAAGAAAGCTATAGGTCAATTTCTCTGATGAACATAGAGGCTAAAATTCTCAACAAAATATTGGCCAACCAGATCCAGCAATATATTTTTTAAAATTATACACCATGACCAAATGGGATTCATCTCAGAAATGTAAGGATGGTACATTATTCACAAATCAGTTAATGTAATACACCACATAAACAAAATCTATCATATCAATAGATGCAAAAAAGAATTTGATAAAGTCCAGCACCCTGTTATGATAAAAACACTCAGTAAGATGGGAATAGAGGGAGCATACCTCAATGTAATAAAGGCCATATATGATAAACCTGAAGCTAACATCATACTCAATGGGCAAAAACTGAAAGCCTTTCCCTTAACATCAGGAACAAGGCAAGGGTGTCCACCCTCTCCACTTCTATTCAACATAGTCTTGAAAGTTCTAGCCACAGAGATCAGACAAGGAAAAGGAATCACAGGCATCCAAATTGGAAAGGAGGAAGTAAAACTCATTATTTGCAGATGACATCATAATGTACATAGAAAACCCTATAGACTCCACTAAAAAACTACTCAAACTAATAAGTGAATTTGGAAAAATACCTGGATACAAAGTCAATATCCAGAAACTGAAGACATTTTTATATACCAACAATGAAACATCATAGAAAGAAACTAGAAAACAAATTTAATTTACTATAACAACAACAAAAAATATATAGTAACTAGGAACAAACTTAACCAAGGTGATAAAAGACCTGTACTTGGAAAACTACAGAACGCTGAAGAAAGAAATTAAGGAAGATACGATTAAATGGAAGCTTATACCATGTTCATGGATGGGAAGAATTAACATCATAAAGATGTTCATACTACCCAAAGCCATCTATGGATTCAATGCAATCCCTTTTAAAATACCAATATCATATTTCACAGACTTAGAACAAATACTTAAAAAATTTTATATAAAGTCAAAAATGACCCCAAATAGGTACAACAATCTTGAGAAAGAAGAACAAAGTAGGAGGAATCACAATACCAGATATCAAACTATAATACAATGGCATAGTAATCAAAACAATCTAGTACTGGCACAAGAACAGGTCAATGAAACAGAATAAAAAGCCCAGAAATAAACTAGGATTCTATGGGCAACTAATATTGAACAAGGAGGGAAGAAACATAAAATGGAGTACAATCAGCCTCTTCAACAAGTGGTGTTGGGAGAACTGGACAGGCACATGTAAAAAAAATGAAACTAGACCACCAATTTATACCATACACTAGAATAAACTCAAGATAGATAAAAGACTTAAACATAAGCAGTGCCACCATAAAAGTTCTAGAGGAAAACACAGGCAAAAGAATTGCAGATATCCCACACAGCAATATTTTCACTGATATCTCTCCCAGGGTAAGGGAAATAAAGGAACAAATAAACAAATGGGACTATGTCAAACTGAAAAGTTTCTGCTCAGCTAAAGAAAATATCAACAAAATGAAAAGGGAACTGACCATATGGGAAAACATATTTGCCAATGACACCTCAGACAAGGAAGGGTTTGCTCTCCAAAATATATAAAAAATTAATATGACTCAACACCAGACAGACAACCCAATTTTAAAAAATGGGCAAAGGAACTGAATAGACTTTTTTCCAAGGAAGACATACAGAGGACCCATAGGCATATGAAAGAATGCTCAACATCACGAGCCATCAGAGAGATGCAAATTAAAATCACAATGAGATACCACCTCACACCTGTCAGAATAGCCATCACCAACAAATCAACAAACAATGCTGGCGAGGATGTGAAGAAAAGGGAACCATGGTGCACTACTGGTGGGAATACAGACTGGTACAGCCATTATGGAAGACACCATGGAATTTCCTCAGAAAACTAAGAATAGAACTGCCTTATGACCCAGTGATTCCACTGCTAAAATTATACCTGAAGAACCCTGAAACACCAACTCAGAAGAACCTTGCACACCTATGTTCATAGCAGTGCTATTTAGCTATTTACAATAGCCAAGTGCTACAAACAACCTAATACCCTTCAGTGGATGGATGGATCAAAAAACTGTGGTACATTTACACAATGGAGTTCTATGCAGCAGAAAGAAGGAAATTCTACCATTTGCGATAGCATGGATGGAACTGAAGAGTATCATGCTTGTGAAATAAGCCAGGCAGCAAAAGTCAGATACCATATGTTCTGACTTAATACAGACTAACAAACAAAACAAGCAGATGAGCAGAAAGGAACAAGAGACATGGGGAGAAAAAAGAGAGGAGAAGAGTGACGGTGACTTGAGGGTAAAGGTTCAGTTGAGAAGCTAGTGTGGAGGACCCATGGACATGGAGAACAAGCTAGGGATTGAATGCAGGAGAGGGGGCAGGGAGGGATATGTAATATCCTTAATTTTGTACTATCTCAATCTTCATGACAACTCTATAAGATGTGTGCTATTCTTTTTTTTTTTTTTTTTTAAGATTTTATTTATTTTTCAGAGAGAGGGGAAGGGAGAAAGGCAGAAACAGAGATAGAGACATCAGTGTATGGTTGCCGTTCACCTGCCTCAGATGTGTGCTATTCTTATCCCTAGTTTATCAATAAACTAATTGAAAAATTAGTAGCTATCAGACTGAGATTCACATTCTGAAAGTCTCACAGAAAAGTCTGTTATTAATGACATTATCATCCCTCCCATAATTTTACATCTTTAAGTTGTCTTTGCCAATCAGTAATTGATCAAGAATGTATTTGTTCAATAATAAATATGCACCGCATATAATCAGTATTAATAAGGGCTCAGTATGCCATTAAAACTGACCATAATTTATTTAATCTGTTGCCTTCTGTACTATTTATAATATTTGGTTACTCTTAAGTTATTTATTGGTAAACATATTATGCATATATCTTAATGTGCTTATATAGCCATTCCCTAAGAAAAACTGCCTAAAAATGGAGTTTTAGTCAAATATCAGACATAAGGGCTCATAAAATGCTGGATCTTATGATAGTAATGAAATAAGTATGAGCTAAAAGATAATAAAAGCTGCTAGAGGACTTCAGGTCACATGCCTTGGGAGTTCCTAAGAAGGAGATATTATTTCTCTAACTACCTGTCAGGTTTTGACCAAATTATTCTGAACTCAGGGGAATACTGTGATGATAAATGGACGTTATGCTGTATGCTTAATGTAACAGCTGTTTTTATTTTTTACTATAGTTTATATACAATATTATCTTGTATCAATTTCAGGGGTATGGCACAGTGGTCTGACAACCGAACACTTCGCAAAGTGGTCCCCTCAGTATTTCCAGCACCCACCTGGCACTACACCTAGTTATTACAATATTATTGACTATATTCCCCTATGCTGTACTTTACATCCCTATTGCTATTTTGTAGCTATCAATTTGTACCTTTTTAAAAAAATTTGTCCTTCTTAATCCTTTCAATCCAATCCAGCTCCCCTCTCCTCTGGTGCATTTTTTGTACCTATGCGTCTGTAACAGCTGTTTTTAGGTTATCTTGAGCTTTTTCTCCAAGTTCAAGAGAAGTGGTTTTAAAAGCAGGAGATTTTTCTTATCAAAATGAAATAATTACTTACACATGTCCATGTGTATATTTTATGTTGATTTTAAAAGTGATGGATTATACTTAAGCAAAAATAATATAAAAAATATGTCATGCATATCAGCAATTTTGACCTTTGGATAGATAACATTCTGGACTTTTTTTGCTACCTTGATTTCTACCTGTCTGACTTTCATTACTTGTGTGTGTGTGTGTGTGTGTGTGTGTGTGTGTGTATATTTTTAACAAATATGGTCAATTGTACATTCTGGTTTTAACCTGATCTTTCTATTTATAGTATATCCTATTTTTCAGATCCTTTAAATATTATTCTTTCCAATTCAATACAATATTTAATATCTATATAACATTCCATTATGTAGATGATCTCTATAATTTACTTAACCAGTCAACTATTGCTGGACTCCAAATGCTAGCACTGCCTTCCCTGCACCTCTTATTACACATTTGCAATAATTTTCTTTGGACAAAGTCCTAAAAGTAGGTTTATGTGGTTAAATTCTTTCACAAACTTCTACATTCCTTATTTAAAGGTTGCAAAAATCTGCAGCATCTACAAAATATCTATTTCCCCATGTCCTCGCTCATATGGCATGCCATCAGTCTTTTCAATCTGCCAATCTAATAACTGTAATTTGGTATTTCTTTACTTTTTAAACAAGTGTCTCCTTAATTGTATTGAAATTTAATAACTTTGATGGATAGTATGTAGTAATTTTTTAGTGAATTACCTATGCTCAAGTTCCACTCAAATGAAGATATCCTAGGGTACAGAGAAAAAAGCCAGAATTGAAAGCGAATTTGCTTTATTTAGAGAAACATGGATTCAAAGCACAGCTCTTCCTCTACCTAAATTTGAGCAAGTAACTTTACTTTGAGTGTCTATTACCTCATGTGTTGAATGGAGAGAACTACATTGCATGATTAAATATTAATGTGATAAAGGATCCATAGAAGACACCAAAAATACCGATTTTTGTTGTCACCTTGAAAACATGGGCATTAATTCACACCAAGCAGATTTGATATTGAGAGATTGGAGTAGTCACTGCTTGTAGTGACTTCTTGCAGAAAGCATTACTTAGGATCCTGATTTTGTTGAAATATATAGAAGTTAGTTGCAAACAGAGTCCAGAGGATTCTGGAGCTATAGTCCTGGCTAGGGAAGGACTCTGTGTGGGGAGTGCATTTTGCAATGGGAAAGGCTGCCTGCTGTTTTCTGCCTGCATATCTGCTGAGTCCAGATACCTGAACCATGAAAGATTATTCAGGCTTGGATGGAGTAGCCCCTTCTCAGCTCTAGAAGGTGGACATGAATGGAAGAGGATCTACTCAGGGCAGGACTCAACAATTTGGATTCAGCAACAGACCAGCATCATCAGAAAGTGGGGTGGTCCAGAGACTCTTCTGCTGGAGAGCCTAATCTGGTTTTGTGCAGGAGGCCTCTACTCTGCATCTACACTTGACAGGTGGTTTCCACGGTATAGGGAGGGTTTGGCTTGATCCAAACTCCCTCTTATTTCTCCTGATTTGTATGTGGGGCATTGTGGAGATGGAAGTAGAAAGAAGGCAAAACACAATTATTTTAACTTAAGTCATTTGGGGATTTCTGAGACACATTTGGTCTCAAAGCCTCTTATTTCTTTCCCAGAATAAGTCCTGGCTTCTCTGAACTCTGTTTCTCTAGTGGAGGAAGCCCAAAGAAGACTGATAAGTTCTTGCAGTTCAAAAACCAGGGCCCATGCAAGTTCACATTTCTTCTTCTTTTTATTAACCTGAGACTTTTTTCCTAAGACAAACCTATTGCTGAATCTGCTTCTCATTTGCTCCAATCAGTGAACAGTGGTGCCACACAGCCTAGTGTCCTCCTCATTTGCTTCTTTTTACTCTCTCTTCTCTCTCTCTCTCTCTCTCTCTCTCTCTCTCTCTCTCATTTTTATTTAGGGTAGAAGAAGCATTAGTGGGTTGGAAATGGTCACTTGCATAAAGCACTTTCATCTTTCCCATTCTTTAGCAACCTTCACTCCTATCCCTAGCTCTTCGTGCAACTGCCTGCTTCCTAAATGACTCCCAAATTGGTTTCTATAACATTTTCAGAGAAACCGGCTTTCATATAATGTGTGTGGTATGAGTTCCTATAACTGCACTGTATTAACATCTAGCCCATCTGAAAAGAGATAGCCTCTACATTCTGTTCTTTTTTTGTTTGGTTGGTTTTTGTTTTTTTGATCATCAAAAGAACCTTTACAGTTTATATAGTGGTGGGTTGGGTTAACAATATTCATTTAAAGTTCAAGCAATTACATCCCTAGAAGAAGAATCTCTAAACTTTTTTTGGTTGAAAATTATAATCTGTGAAATTTGCATTTTCTATTGAAAGAAGTGAGGAAGAACCTGGAAGCATCTTAGGAAACTCAGTATTTTAATTTTAACAATATACCTACTGTAGGGCAGGCTAAGCTAGGTCATTTGAAAGCACACCATGACATGTATTCGGAGGATTTTTCCAGTAGGATTTAGAAATTAGATTCATTCAACAAATCTTTATGGAGCGCCCCAGATGCTATCACTTTGCTTAGTCTGAGTAAATGTTTAAGTGTTTTGGAGGAACAAGATGGTGGAGGAGTAAGTGGAGCTACACCAATCTCCTCCCAACACCAAAATGGAATTACAACTTAATTGGGGAGAAATCATCCAGAATAACCAATAGAACACCAACTGGAGAAAAGTCTTACTACCACAGACAGAACAGAAGAGCCAATCATCACTACGTGACCATCAACAGACCACCCTTCTCCAAAGGGTGGTAGCCTGAGGGGAAGCCACAGCCCCACCCTTAGGAATTAATCCACCCCATCCAACAGTGCCTAAACCCGACCTCAGATCACAGGTTGATTGGATTAACAACAGAATGCATCTGCCCCACCCAGAGGTGCCTAAAACTGACTGCTGATCATAGACTGATTGGATTAACAACTAAAGGAGACAAAGACAGTGGATCTCTCATAGTCTCCAACTGGATGACTAGGCCCAGACTGGGACACAAGCTGATGTCACCAAGCACAGATCCAGGAAGTAAAAAAAAGTGCACCTCTACACCACAGAAAGTTACACCACTAAGATAGTAAGTCAAAGCAGACCAATCCAAGAAGCAGAAACAAACAAGAGCCACCTAAAATGGGGTGACAAAGAAATAAACCCTCAGCAAATGGAAAGGAGGACCCCAGGAAGAGTGCAAAATGAAATAGAGACAAGCACACTCTCAGACATGGAATTCAAAATAATGATGATAGAAAAGCTCAATGAGCTCAGTGAGTTCAAAGGAAACTACAAAGAACTCCAGGGGAACTACAAAGAACTCCAGGAAATCTACAAAGAACTTACTGAGAACTACGCCAGCATTAAAAAGGACATAGAAACCATCAATAAGAGCCAGGAGGAAATGAAGAATACCATTTCTGAATTGAAGGACACAGTAGAACAAATCAAAATCAGGCTAGAGAAAGCAGAGGATCAGATCAGCAAGCTGGAGGTCAATGTAGAAAAAAAATCCCAACAAATTGAAAAAAGACTGAAAAAGGATGAAGAGGTTTTAAGAGAGCTGCAGGACAACAAGAAATGCAATAACACCTGTATCATAGGGATACCAGAAGGAGAAGAGGAGGAGCAAGGGATAGAAAACCTATTTGAAAAAGTAATGACAGAAAACTTCCCTCACTTGAGGAGAGAAAATGTCATGCAAACTCAGGAAGCACAGAGGGTGCCAAGGAAGATGAACCCAAACAGGCCCACTCCAAGACACATCATAATTACAATGGCAAATTTCAAAGACAAGGAGAGAATCCTAAAAGCAGCAAAAGAGAAACAGCTGAAAACATACAAGGGGGATCCCATAAGGTTATCAGCTGATTTCTCAACAGAAACACAACAAGCCAGAAAGGAGTGGCAAAAAAATATTTCAAGCAATGAAAAACAAAAGCCTGCAATCAAGATACTCTATCCAGCAAGGCTTTCATTCAAAATGGAAGGTGACAATAATGAACAAAACAAACAACAAGCAAAACAGAACCAGATACATGAATAAAGTGAACAGACCTTCAGTGGGCAGGGGGAAGAGGGGCGAGGAGAGTGGGGAGGAAGAGGCAAAGAAGGGGAGCAGTTTAGTCAAGAAACTAGTATGGAAGAACAATGGACATGGACAACAAGTGGGATTGACTTTGTGGGGGAGCGGGTGGATGGGGAAGGAGACAGAAGGGACTAAAAAAGAGGATGAATGTAATACAACAACAATTTAAGTTAAGTTAAAAATAAATAAATGAAGTTGCATATTAAAAAAAAAAAAAAAAAAGGTGAAATAAGGAGTTTCCCAGACAAAGGAAGGCTAAAAGAATACATCTCCACCAAACCAGCATTGCAAGAGATGCTAAAGGGTCTGCTTTCAGAAGATGAAGAAACAGAGACAGACAGAAGCACAGGTACAAAGTTAAATAGATTAAATGCACCAATCAAAAGACATAGGGCAGCTGAATGGATAAAAACCAACTTTAACTTATGAATGTTTTAAAGTGATCTTGTTACTATACCCGAAAAACCCTGGAACACCAATTCATAAGAACTTATGTACACCTATGTTCATAGCAGCACTATTTACAATAGCCAAGCGCTGGAAACAGCCTAAGTGCCCATCAGTAGATGATTGGATCAAAAAACTTTGGTACATTTACACAATGGAATACTATACAGCAGAAAGAAGGAACTCCTACCCTTTGCAACAACATGGATGGAACTGAAAAGTATTATGCTTAGTGAAATAAACCAGTCAGTGAAAGACAAATACCATATGATCTCACCCATTTCAGGACAATAATGAACAAAACAAACAAATAAGCAAAACAGAACCAGATACATGAATACAATGAATAGACCTTCAGTGGGCAGGAGGGAAGGGGGAGGAGGAGGCAAAGAAGGGGAGCAGTTTAGTCAAGGAACGAGTATGGAAGAACCTGGACATGGACAAGTGGGATTGACTTTGTGGGGAGTGGGTGGGTAGGGAAGGGGACAGAGTGGAGTGAAAAGGTGATGGATGTAATACAACAACAATAAAATTAAATTTAAATTTAAAAAAATGTTTAAGTGTTTTAATACTAAACTACAAAAACGCCATGCAAAATATTCAGTCATTTAGCAAACATTTGAAAACCTGCCGTGCCAAAGGGAATCCTGGAGATGCAAAGCCTAATCAGGAAGGTGGAAGCAAACAATACCTATGGTAAGAAAGTATGTTTCATCCCATAGAAGAGCCATTTAATATTTTTTAAAGGAGGAGAATATCTTGAAAAGATTTTAGAAGCCCTGGCTGGGTAGTTTAGTTGGTTAGAGAGTTGTCTTGATGCACCTAAGTTGCGGGTTCAATCCCTGGTTAGGGCACATACAAGAATCAACCAATGAATGCATAAGTAAGTGGAACAGCAAATCAATGTTTCTCTCTCTCACCCCACTTCCTTCCTCTTTCTAAAATAAATACATAAACAAAGAGAAAACATTAAAAAGAAAGTCAGAAATGAAAAATACATGAACTGAAATGAAAAATGCATTACAGGGACTCAACAGTAGAGTAGATGAAGCAGAGGATCAGATCAGCAATTTGGAAGACAAAGCAGAAAACACCCAATCAGAACAGCAATAAATAAATAAATAAATAGAACATTAAAAAATGAGAATGGTATAAGAAACCTCTGGGACAACTTCAAGCAAACCAATATTCGCATTGAGGGGTTTCCAGAAGGAGTAAAGAAATAGCAAGGAATTGAAAACCTATGTAAAAATTTAAAAAACAGAAAACTTCCCTAATCTAGTAAAGGAAATAAACTACAAGCCCAGGAAATGTAGAGTCCCAAACAAAATGAACCCAAAGAGGCCCGCACTACAACACGCCAGAAGTTAAAGACAAAAAGAGAATCTTAAAAGCAGCAAGAAAAAAACAGTTACCTACAAGAGCACTCCCATGAGAATTATCTAATTTCTCAACAGAAACTTTGCAGGCCAGAATGGATTGGCAAGAAGTATTCAAAGTGATGAAAAGCAAGGGCCTACAACCAAGATTACTCTACCCAGCAAAGCTATCAGTTAGAATCAAAGGACATATAAAGAGCTTCTCAGACAAGACAAATCTAAAGGAGTGCATCACCAACAAACTCAAAAAACTAGTATTACATGAAATATAAAAGTATCTCCTTTAAAAAGAAGGAAATATTTTTAAAATATGAATAATAAAATGACAATAAATATGTATCTATCAATAATTGAATCTTTAAAAACATAAATGAACAAGCAGAACAGAAGCAGACATAGATACAGAGAACATGACAGTTGGGCATGGGGGATGGGTGGAAAAGGTAAAGGGATTAAGAAGTACAAATTGGTAGTTACGGAATAGTCACGGGTGTAAAGAACAGCATAATCAATAATATTATAATAACTATGTATGGTATCAGATGGATACAAGATTTATTTGGATGATCATTTAGTAAGTTATATGGTATCTAGTCACTGGG
Organism: Noctilio leporinus; assembly: GCA_004026585.1. Classification (NCBI taxonomy): domain Eukaryota; kingdom Metazoa; phylum Chordata; class Mammalia; order Chiroptera; family Noctilionidae; genus Noctilio; species Noctilio leporinus. The sequence goes on from PVIW01000647.1 coordinate 14,481, forward strand.
TTCTATACCTGAAACTAATATATTGTATGTCAACTAATTGAAAAATAGCAATTATTTAAAGTAAAAATTAAGAAGAAATACCATAATACTAGATATCCTTTTAAGCCTTTATATATATTCATTTAATTCTCATAACAGCCCTATGAAGTAGGTAATTTTAATGCCATTTTTCAGTTGATAAAAGTACAACACCTGGGGCCTCGGCTGACGGCACAGTGGATAAGGTGTCGGCCTGCAAACCCAAAGGTCACTGGTTCGATTCCCAACCACAGCAATGTAACCAGGTTGCAAGCCAGTTCTCCAGCCAGATCCGTAGCTGGAAGCAGGTGAAAGGCAACCATACATTGATGTTTCACCCCCTCTCTGCCTCTCTCCCTTCCCCTCTCTCTGAAAAATAATAAATAAAAAATCTTTAAAAAAATTTTTTTTAAAGTACAACACCTGGAGGGAATAACTTTTCCAGGTCACACAGCTTGTAGGTGGCAGAGGATTTGAGCCCAGGCTGTAAGGCTCCCATCTGTGTTCTCAACCCTTCTCTATGAGCCTTTAAAAGCAGAGCAGGCTCCCTTACCCACATGGCTCAGCTGGTAGAAGCATTGTCCTGTAAACCAAAAAGCTGTGGGTCCGATTCCTGGTCAGGGCACATAACCTAAATTGTGGGTTTGATCCCTTGTCCGGGCACATGTGGAAGGCAACTGATCAATGTTTCTGTTCCTCTCTCTTCCTTTTTCTCACTGTAAAGTCAATAAACATTTTCAGGTGAGGATTAAACAAACAAACAAAAGAATTTAAAGCAAAGCAGACCTTCTGCCTTCTCTATCTGGCCTCTGTAGTCCTGTAATCATGTGTCTACTTAAATGTCAATATAATTCAATGGCCTTTTTCACTTTATCAAGTATCATTTTGACCTACAGTTTAATATAAATATAATCAAGTCTGCATTAAGTCATTGTGAGCTTACTTATGGGTGTGTGTTTGTGCTAAATCATATGGCATTTCTTTCTTGCGAGCAGGATGTTCCATTCCTAAGCCAGATGTGATTACTTTATTGGAGCAGGAGAAGGAGCCCTGGTTGGCAAAGAGAAAAGGGACAAGGAGCTGGTACAGAGGTGAGTGATGGCAAATCAAGCATGGAGTTGCCACCCCAAGTTATAGCACCAGATCAGGGAGAGGCATACCTCTCAGATGTTGTTTGGAAAGTTACCTTCAAAGGCCCAACATCTGTGGAGAAAAGGTCTGAGTCTGGAAAAGCATGAAGATCCTCTTAACATGAGCTACCAAAGGAAAGTTACCTTTACCCAGAGTTGCTGCTTCTTGTTTCTCTCTTCTCTTTTGTTTCCCTTTCTCCATTTCAAAGAGAGGAGTGTTTTCTTTCTTCCCTACTGACAACCATTTTACCTATTTTTCCAACTCTTCTTTTATAGTTACACTGACATTCATTTCTCCATTGCTTAAAACTGTTTCATTAATTGCCTATTTCTTACTTTTTTGAAACCAGGCACCATGCTAGAGTCTAGATGCTATTGATATTGGTTTCTACTGTTGTGGAGGTGTTGCTCATATAGGAAGAGAGACATTAGTACAAAATGAGATTTTATCAGGTGGATGCGTGTATTGTGAAGAAAATTAAGTAGGGTAAAGAGACAGCATGTTGAAGGGTTGGCAGAGCTAATTTGTATAATATCAATAAAGGCCAAACTGAGGTGATAACCTTTGAATACAAATAGGAGGTAAGGTCTCAAGCCCTGTGACTGCTGAAGAACAATTTCAGCAAAGAGCAAATTCAAAGGTTCTGAGATCAAGTGCCATCTGTGTTTATTCCCAAATCAGAGGATGCCTACTGATTTAGACATTCTTGTACAATTATTGTGTGTTCCTGTCTTTTCATTTCTCTTGAGAATAATTCCTGAGTCATGGGACAGGTATATTTTCTTAATCGTATGTATTGAGATATAACTTACATACTATAAAATGCAGCCATTTTAAGTGTCACATTCTGTAACTTTTTTTCCTTTCTTTCTTTTTTCTTTCAGGCAACAGCACAACTTTATTTTCACTGCTAATAATAAACCACAATTAACAAAGGAAGACTATGCAGTTCAACTTTTTATTTTAATAAAATTAGAATATGCACAGCACATGCAGCGCTAGCATCTAAACTAACACAATAAGCAATTACTAAAGCTACAGTGACTTGAGGTTAAATCCTTACATTCAGCAAGTTTAAATTCATTCTTATATGATTTTTGAAACCTTATTTATAACTAAAAATATTCCTTACTGATAAAGCTTGCTCAAATGCTATTGCTGAATGTACAAGGTACTGATTATGCCAATACAACAAAACATTCTGTAACTTTTTAAAATAGTCATTGATGTATAATTATCACCAATAAGCAACATATTTAAAGTGTACAGTTTGATAAGTTGACAGATGTATGTTGTGGAACTGTTATACAATAAAAATAATGAATGTTCCCTTCACCCCCAAAAGTAATCCTTTCCTCATGCCACTCTCCACTCTCTACCCACCCCCAGACTGCCACTGGTCTGCTTTCTATTACTATGCATTTTCTAGAATTTTGTATAAATGTTTTAAGATTCATCCATGCTGTTGCACATATCAGTAGTTCATTTTTTATTGCTGAATAGTATTCCATTGTATGATTGTGCCACAATTTATTCATCTACATGTCAGTGGACATTGAGTTATTTTCACTTCAGGGGTATTACAAATAAAATTGATATAAATATATGCGAATATTGGTGCCTTCTTATTCAATAAACCTTTTCCTACTCCAAAAAAATATGTATAAATGAACATATATGTCTTTGCATAGATATGTACTTTTATATATCTTGGGTAGATATCTGGAGGAATGGGTGAATCATAAATATATGCTTACATTTTTAAGAAACTGCCATAGGCCTTGGCCAGGTAGCTTAGCTGGTTAGAGTGTCATCCTACTACACCAAGTTTGTGGGTTTGAGTCCTAGTCAGGGCAACATGCAAGAATCAACTGATGAATGCATAAGTGGAATAACAAATCAATATTTCTCTCTTTCTTCCTCTCTCTCTAAAAATCAATTAATTTTTGAAAAATAAAAGTAAAACTGCCACACTGCTTTTGCAAAATAGTTGTACCATTTTACCTGCCCAGCAGAAGTATATGAGAATTCATTTTTCTGTATCCTTGCCAATGCTTGGCATGGTTAGCCTTTTTCGTGTTAGCCATACTAAGTGTGCTGTGGTATCATATTGTAGTTTTAATTTTTATTTCCCTTATGTCTAATGAGCAATTTTTCATTGCTTAATTTCTCATTCATATATCTTCTTTGGTGAAGTGTCTATTAGAAATTTTGCCCATTTTCTAATTGAGTTTTCAGTTTTCTTATTACTAAGTTTTGAGAGTTTCTTGCATATTCTGGATACAAGCCCTTTATCAAGTGTATGATTTGTGAATATTTTCTCCCATTATATAGCTTGTCTTTTCGTGATATTAATAGTTTTATTGAATAGCATTAAGTTGCTCATTTGATTAAGCCCAATTTAATACTTTTCCTTTTTTTTTTCTTTTTAAAAATATTTTATTTATTATCCCTAGAGAGAAGGGCAGAGAGGGAGAAAGAAAGAGAGAAACATCAATGTATGGTTGCCTTTCACCTGCCTCCAGCTATAGACCAGGCTGGAGACCTGGGTTGCAACCTGGTTATGTGCCCTGACTGGGAATTGAACCAACGACCTTTGGGTTTGCAGGCTGGCACCTCTCCACTGAGCCACCAGCCAGGGCCACTTTTCCTTTTATGGATTATGCTTTCAGTATCATATTTAAGAAATCTGGTCCATTTTTCCATTGTAAATGATGTTGGTGTTGAGGAGAGTACAACTACCATGTCTTCCAGTACTTTGACAAAACCTCAGATGTATGGCCTTCTGGCCAAGCATCTGCGATTTCATATGGTTGGAGCCATCCTTCTATCCCTAGGGGTTTCAGCTTCCTATCAGTTTGTTGTGGCTGAGCAAAGAAAGCTGGCATATGCAGATTTCTACAAAAGTTATTATTCCAAGAAAGATTTTAAGGAGATGAGAAAGGCTGTATCTTTCAGAGTGCAAAATGATCTTAGAATTTCTTTGGGATGAATTTCATGGAAGTTTGTCACTGACCTGTGTTCCTGAACTATGAAACACGAATATTTGAGCTAAGGAATTGTTTCTCTTGATAAATAAACAACTAAGAAAACAGTGTGGAAAAAGAAAAAAAGAAATCCTTGTAAAAAAATAAAACCTAAGGTTACAAAGGTTTTCTCCTGTTTTCTTCTGGACTTCTTATAGTTTTAGGCTTTTGCATTTCTATACCAATTGTATACAAACACTTTCAAAAACTGAAGGAAATATTTTCCAACTCATTTTACCAAGCCAACATTACTCTGATATCAAAACCAGACAAAACATTGTGGGAAAGAGACCTACAAATCAATGTTTCATAAACACAGATGCAAACATTCTAAATAAAATTTTAGCCAGTTGAATTCAGCAATGTGTAATAAGAATGGTGATTGCTGACAAGCCTTGATGTTCCTTGGGTTGTGACTGCATCAGTCCAGTCACTGACTCCAGTTTCACATCACTTTCTCGTTCGTGTATGGTATCTAATCCCCTTCTGCTTCACTTTTACAAGTACACCTGTCATTGGGTTTAAGCCTTACTCTAAACCCAGAATGACCTCATCTTAAAATCCTTAACCTGATTATATCTGCATACTTAAATTTTTTCAAATTGGGTCATATTCATAGGTACTGGGAGTTAGGACTTGGACAGATTTTTCTAGAGACCACCATTCAACCCCATATATATGGGAATAATGACTTTTGTGATCTTTTCTAATCCTTATATTATTTTCCTTGCCTTATTCTACTAACCAGAACCTGTAATACAATTATTTTTTAATAAATATTTTATTTTTGGTCTATTACAGATGTCCTATTTTCCCCTCTTTGCTCTCTTCCACCCATCCCACCACCCACTCCCACAGTCAGTCCGTGTCCTTGGGTCATTCATACATATTCCTTGACTAAACCCTTCTCCTTCTTTTCAATCTTATCCCCTGCACCCTTCCCCTCTGGTCACTGTCAGTCTATTCCTTATTTCCATGGCTCTGGTTCTATTTTGCTCCTTTGTTCATTATGTTCCTGTTATAGGTGAGATCATATAGTATCTGTCTTTCACCAACTGGCTTATTCCACTTAGCATGATATTCTCCAATTCAATCCATGGTGTCATGAAAGGTTCCTGCATAGTATTCCTGTGTAAACCTATGACAGTTTTTTGATCCACTCATTTACTGATGGGTGCTTAAGCTATTCCCAGCATTTGGCTATTGTAAATAATATTTCTATGAACATAGGGGTGCATAGGTTTTATGAATTGGTGTTTTCAGCAGTGGAACCACTGAGTCAAAAGGCAGTTTCATTTTTAGTTTTTTGAGGAAATTTCAGTTTTCCACAGTGTCTGCACCAGTCTGCATTCCCACCAACAATTACAAGGGTTTCCTTTTCTCCACATCCTCACCTGCACTTGTTTGTTGATTTTTACTGATGGCCATTTTGACCAATGCGAGGTGGTATTTCATTTTGGTTTTAATTTGCACCTCTCTCATGGCTAGTGATGTTGAGCATTCTTCCATATGCCTATGTCCTCCTTGGAGAAGCATCAGTTCAGGTCCTTTGCCCTCTTTTAGGTTCAGAGGCCAGCACTCAATCCACTGACCTGCCAGGCCTTTGCCCTTTTTTAAAATGGATTGTTTGTCTTCCTGGTGTTGAGTTGTATGAGTTCTTTACATATTTTGGAGATCAAACCCTTATCCAAAGTATCATTGGCAAACATGCAGAAGGTTTTTAATTTGTTATAACTCTATCTGTTTATTTTTTTCATTTATTTCCCTGGCCCTAGGTGATATATCAGCAAAAATATTGCTACATGGGATATCTGAAATTTCACTGCCCGTTTTCCTCAATGAATTTTATGGTGTCATGACTTGTATTTAAGTCATTTATCCATTTTGAGTTTATTCTGGTGTGTCCTGTAAATTGGTGGCTTAGTTTCATTTTTTCCATACACCTGTCCAGATTCCTAATACCATTTTTTGAAGAGGCTATTTTTACTCCATTTTATGCTTCTGCCCCCTTTGTCAAATATTAATTGAACACAGAGACACAGGTTTATTTCTGGGTTCTCTATTCTATTCCATTGATCTATGTGTCTGTTTTTATGCCAGTACCAGACTGTCTTGATTACAGTGACCTTGTAATTTAGTTTGCTATCAGGTATTGTGATCCCTCCTACTTTGTTGTTCTTAAGATTGCTGAGGCTATTTGGGGTCATTTTAGGTTCCAAATTCAAAGTCCCTTTGAATTTTGCAATATTTATCCTAGATCTGTGAAATATGTCATTGGTATTTTAATAGGGATTGTGTTGAATCTATAGATTGCTTTAGAAAGTATGGGCATTTTAGTGATGTTAATTCTTCCAATCCATAACATGATACATGCTTCCATTTCCTTGTATCTTTCTTATTTCTTTCTTTAGTGTTCTGTACTTTTCTGAGTGCAGGTCTTTAACTTCCTTGGTTAAGTTTTTCCTAAGTACTTTATTTTAGTTATTGCTCTAGTAAATAGGATTTCCTCCCTAGTTTCTGTTTCTGATATTTTATTGGTGGTGCACAAAAGTGCCTTTGATTTCTGAATATTGACTTTGTATCCTGCTATATTGGCAAATTCATTTATTAATTAGGTTGAGTAGTTTTTTTGGTGGAGACACTAGAGTTTTCTGTGTACACTATCATGTTCTCTGCAAATAATGACAGTTTACCTTCTTTCCAATTTGGATACCTTTTATTTCTCTTTCTTGTCTGATTGCTGTGGTTAGAACTTCCAATACTATGTTAAATAAAAGTGGTGAAAGTGGACACCATTGTCTTGTTCCCAGTCTTAGGGGGAGGTTTTTTAGTTTTTGCCTGTTGAGCATGATGTTGGCTGAAGGTTTCTTGTATATGGCCTTTATTATGTTGAAGTATGCTCCCTCTATTTCCACTTTGGTGACTGTTTTTTAACATAAATGGGTGCTATAATTTACCAAATGCTCTTTTAGCATCTATTAATATGATCATGTGATTTTTTGTCTTTCAGTTTGCTTATGTGGTATATTATGTTTATTGAATTGTGACTATTGTACCATCCTTACAATACCTGGGATGAATCCCACTTGATCATGATGTATGATCTTTTTTTTTTTTTTTTAATTTTATTGTTGTTGTATTACATCCATCCTCTTTTTGCTCCCCTCTGTCCCTCTCCCCACCTACCCATTCCCCCCAAAATCAATCCCACCTCTTGTCCATGTCCATGGTTCCTTTATACTAGGTTCTTGTCTAAGCTGCTCCACTTCCTTGCCTCTGCCTCCCCCCTCCCCCCAACCCCTTTCCCCCTGCCCACTGAAGGCCTATTCACTGTATTCATATATTTGGTTCTGTTTTGCTTATTGTTAGTTTTGCTCATTATTGTCCTGTAATGGGTGAGATCATATGATATTTGTCCTTCACTGACTGGCTATTTCACTAAGCATAATACTCTCCAGTTCCATCCATGTTGTTGCAAAGGGTACAAGTTCCTTCTTTCTTTCTGCTATATAGAATTCCATTGTGTAAATGTACCAAAGTTTTTTTATCCAATCATCCACTGATGGGCACTGAGGCTGCTTCCAGCACTTGGCTATTGTAAATAGTGCCACTATGAACATAGGTGTGCATAGGTTCTTATGAATTGGTGTTTCAGGATTCTTTGGTTATAGTCCAAGTAGTGGAATCGCTGGATCAAACGGCAGTTCCATTTTTAGTTTTGTAAGGAAACCCCACACTGTTTTCCACAGTGGCTGCACCAGCCTGCATTCCCACCAACAGTGTACAAGGGTTCCCTTTGCCCCGCATCCTCGCCAACACTTGCTGTTTGTTGATTTGTTGATGATTGCCATTCTGACAGGTGTGAGGTGGTATCTTACTGTGGTTTTAATTTGCATCTCTCTGATGACTAGTAATGTTGAGCATTCTTTCATATGCCTCTGGGCCCTTTGTATATCTTCCTCAGTGAGTTGTCTCTTTTGCTCATTTTTTAATTGGGCTGTCTGTCTCCCTGGTGTTGAGTCACATTAGTTCTTTATATATTTTGGAGATCAAACCCTTGTCTGAGTTATCATTGACAATTATGTTTTCCCATACAGTTGGTTCTCTTTGAATTTTGCTTTTCAATTTGATATAGTCCCATTTGTTGATTTGTTCTTTTATTTCCTTTGCCCTTGGTGAAGTATCAGTAAACATATTTCGGTGTAGGATATCAAAAATTTTACTGCCTATATTTTTCTCTAGGATCTTTATGGTGGTACTGCTTATGTTTAAATCCTTTATCCATCTTGAGTTTATTCTAGTGTATGCTGCAAGTTGGTGGTCTAGTTTTCAATTTCTTGCTCTTCCTCTTCTCCTTCTGTTATCCCTGTGATTTGGATATTGGCAATTTTGGAGATGTCTGAGAGTCTCCTTATTCTCTCCTTGCTTTTTTGAATTCTTGTTTCTTCATTCTGTACTGGTTGACTGTTGATTTCTTTCTTATGTTCCAAATCATTTATTTGAACACTGGCTTTCTTCCCTTCCCTATTAGTTCACTGTGAATTTTTCTTTATTTCATTTAGTGTAGCCTTCAAGTCTTCCTTTGTGCATTACCTCTACTCAATGAGTCCTCTAAACATCCTTATCACCAGTGTTTTGGACTCTGCATCTGATAAGTTAGATATCTCTGTTTCACTTAGTTCTTTTTCTGGAGTTTTGATCTCTTCACTTGGGCCATATTTTCTTGTATTGCCAATATGACAGCCTTCCTGTGTTTGTTTCTATACTTTATGTAGGGCTGCTTTGACTCCCTGTCTTGGCACACTTGTTACATTGTAAGGGGTAGAGTCTTAGGTAGTAACCAGGGCAAGGCAACCTGCTTCCCCACTTTGTGGTGCTGTTTATGGGGGAGGGGTCAGAGGGGGAACAATGCCACTTGCTGGGCACTAGCCTCACTGCCAGTCCCTTTGCCCACTACCTGTATGTGACTGGCATTCTTCTATCCATTGCCCTGGTTGTGGTTCCCAAAGTGGTTTTATGTGCATTCTAAGACTGTGGGAGTCCTCTAAACAAACTTTCCTGAGAGATGGGCAGTTTTTTACACCACTCCAAACCCTGTTTGTTTTCACAGCCAGAAGCTATGAGGCTTTACTTTCTGGGTGCTGAAACCTTGAGATAAGCAGTCGGGCCTTAGGCTGGGATCACTCCCCAGGTGTTCCTCCTGGCTTTTATCTGCCACACCTAAATGTGGGACAGCCCCTTCTATCAGCCACCATTTCCTACCACCCCACCACATTTTCTTCGCCTCAGCTCCCCATCTCTGCCCCTCCTACTCATCGGGATGAATATTTCTTCTTTAAATCATTGGTTGTCAGACTTCCATACAGTTTGATTTTCTGGCAGTTCTGGTTGGTTGTTTTTTGTTTTGAGGTTAGCTCTTATGGTTACGTGAGGAGGTGAAGCATGTCTATCTATGCCTCCATCTTGGCTGGAAGTGTCTGAATATTATTGATAAAATCAATGAATAAATGAACTAAAAGTGTAAGCCCACCTCCACTATCTGATCTTTAAATGAAGCTAACTTATTATAGGTCTCAGGCCTATAATTCTCAAATTTACCCTTCTCTTGTTCCAATGCTACTCAAGCTTCTATTACTAATATATGTTGTTGACAGCTAAATGTGCATTTCCAAAGCAAACCTTCCATCCACTTATATATACATATGTGAGATATATGACCAGATACGTGCATGTTACAATGCCTTAGAGACAAAGCACACTCAGCAGGCTAAAAAGAATGTGCAGTATTTATCTTTACACCCAAACTACAATTTCCCCAGTTTCTCAATATCAAGAAACATTACCACCAACTGGATTACAACCAATCCAGTTGTTCAAGTCATTGTGAGTCATTGTCTATCATGGTCTTAAACAACACTTTATGAAACAATCACCACATTCAGTGCATACTTTTTTCTAAGGAAGTATTCCATGTGGTCCCCATTGTGCTGATTTTTATCATCTTTGTCAGAATCATCATCCTCTTTTACCTACTTTACTTCAAAAGTCTTCTCATTCTTTCTCCTGTTTATTATTGATCAAGTCAATAAACTATGCTCATAATTCTTAAGACAAATCAGATTTTTTAAAATATTTTATTTATTATTTTTAGAAAGAGGGGAAGGGAGAGAGACAGAGAGGGAGAGAGACATCAAGGTATGGCTGCCTGTCACCTGCCTCCAGCTACGAACCTGGCTGGGGACCTGGCTTGCAACCTGGTTATGCGCCCTGACTAGGGACTCAAACCAGCAACCTTTGGGTTCACAGGCCAGCACCTTATCCACTGTGCCACCAGCCAGAGTGGATAATTCCTTAAATGTCACCCTTTCCCCATGATAAAAATCCTTAAATATCCTGAAATTACTGTTGCAATTCATAGTACAAATTCTTAACCTAGACTACAAAACCTGGCAAACTGTCACCCTATCCTGACTCAAAAACCTCAGCTCCTGTCAAATTCCCTTGTCCTTGGCACATGAGGCACATAGGATTTCTTTCAGTTCTTTGTATGCTCCATGTGTTCCTTCCTGCAAAGTGTATTCAAACATGCCTTTCCATTTGCCTAAAACACCCACTATGGCTGATGGACTCCTCAAAAATAATCAGGGAGTAGTCCCTAAAATGCAGATACGAAGGGAAGCTGTCCATGGTTCTGAAACATGCTATCTTGAGGTCCTCATTACAACAGTTTGTGAACTTCTTGTGAGTAATGGTTTGTTTGGTGTACAGGTTCCCCATAGACTTTATTGGAACAGATATCGTCTGATCACCACTGTGCCTAAAGCATGTGCCATACACAGAAGTTACTTCACAGTATGAGATGATGGATGAGTAAATATTGTACAAATATTGGATAAGTTCTACTACTTCCTCAGCAGAAAGAGCAGAGGCTGGAAATATGGGTGTCATATTTTAAGAGCAAAAAGGGATTGAGGGTTAGAAAACAAACTGTTAGGAATACACTGGTGTTCACAAGCCACAATGGTGGCTTGTTAAGAAGATAAGCATACATTTCAAAAGCAGAAGAGAGAGAATAAAATATAGCAAACCTGCTCACAAGTATCAGGATAAATTTTGTGGCTCTGGTCTCTGAGGATATTTGGGTGGATTTCCTAGTGCTGTGAATGTATTGGACTTTCTGTTTGTGCCTGTAGAGGAAAAACATCATGGATCCATTTGCCCATACCATGAGTCCCAAACAAATAACATCAATAGAGGAGAAAATAACTGAAAACATTGTTTCTATAATTGTGTTAATAAACAGATGAGAGCAGTGTCCAAGATTTGATTTCACACTGATATTTCTGCTATTCTCTTGTCCAGTTACTCTCATAGGAACAATGATATTTACCAGCAAATGAAATATCCAGTTCAAGATACATGAAGATTTAACATACTTTGGGGATTTGAACTTGAGTTCTGCCCACCTAGAGTTTGTGGGGTTAATATATAATGTCTGGAAGCAACCCAAAAGACAGGTGGTGCTGAGGGAACTTCCCCAGGCCACTCTATGAAAATAGAGGATAAGTTTACATCCAACATCACTTAGGAAATACTTCAACCCAAAGGCTGCCGCTATCTGAGAGATTCCTCCACAAAGAAGGACCAAAGTATTGGCTAAAACAAGATGGTTGATTATTTTCTCTAAGGGTCTCAATACTTGTTTCCTAAAAAGACAGCAGATATAATGGCAAAAGAGTAAAGCATTTCCCACAGTCCCTACTCCAGTCTGAGCAAGGATGAGTGTAAGTATTGCCAGGTCAACAGAAATCATGCCCTTAGTGAAGTATGATGACTTTGCTTGGGTCCACAGAACCTGGGAGGGACAGAAAGACACATGAATTTCTTCAAGTCCAGTGAAATACAGTTTCCATTATAGTTTCTTTAATGTCCTTTCTTGGAACCCTGTTCTACTGTTATGAATAAAACTCCTCAAGGTTGCTTCTACTTATCACCTAGGATATTTCTTATGGTCTTTATAATAGCTGAAATGACCTTGTTAGATGGTCTTATTTCTACTGAAGGAAGACCACTTTCTCTGATAGAAATAAATATAAGGGTCATGAAATCAGAGATCTTGTCTACCTTCTTTTCAATCCATATATAGGGTCTAGAATAATCTGTTACTAGTAGGTAGTCAATAGCCACCTATTACATGAGTAAATGAATTTTTAAATTAATGGAGTCATTTTCATATCAAACATTATTTAAATATGTTTTTTATATTAATAGATTTCTTAACATGGAATGCAGATTTTCTACTTAATAGTTTGAAATATTTGGTGCACTAGGCTCACTAATTGTGTTATTCAAAACTGCATATCCTTGCTTGATTTGAAGGTTTTATTGTAAAAGCATAGCCTCTCAGAGGGATGAGTATTCAAGTTTCTTATGTTGTACTGGATACTCTCAGATACTCTTCACTTGTTCATCATTATCTTTCTACAAACAAATGCAATTTTGAATACAGTTTTTGAATCAAGGACCTAAACATAATTGAACAGTACAGCTTAATAATAATACAACATAGCAAACATATATCAAGACTACATATAATGAATATGTCACTGAACAATAGAAGCAATCCTTCTTCATTAAGAAAAAAAAACTAACATGACCACAGACACACAATTATTCAATATTTTTCTAACTTGGTCAATAAAAGTGACAGGAAAAAGTTATTCCTCTTTTTTTTTTTTTTTTCCAACCTTGGGATACCCCCAGAATGATGCCCCACAGGTGGTGCGCTCCTGGAACACCCCACAGGTACAGGGGGTGGGCGGGGGGGTCCCACCTTTCCCTCAACACCACCCAAGGGCCTGTGGGGGAGGAGAGGCAGAGTCCGTGGGCGAGACCCCACCCTGACTCTCCCCACAACAGGCCCAACCGCCCCCGCCCCAGGATGAGGTTATTCCTCTTTGAAAATTAGATTACTTGTTTCTGTTACATTCAAAGAACCAACAGAAATGTTTTAGATGTAGTAACATTGTAATTTGTCCAAATATTACACAAATAAATAAAATTTAAAAATACACTATGTGTACACACTTTAAAAATCTTGGGCATAAACTAAGTCAGTAATGTGCTAGAAGTAAAAATTTAACAGCATAAAAGAAATCATAAATGAATGGAACTAAGTTCCATATTCTTGGATGGGAAAATATAATATGTTGTCAAGATTTGAAACTTGCTCAAACTTATAGATTTGATTTAATATCAATCGAAATAGCAAGAGAATTTGGGGGGAAATAAGCAATTTATTTCAAAATTTATTAAAAATTTTAGTATACAGATACCAAGTAATTTTTAGGAGATTTTTAATTTATTAATTTTAGAGAGAGGGGAAGGGAAGGAGGGAGAAAGGGAGAGAAATGTCAATGTATGATTGCCTTTCACCTGCCTCCAGCTGGGGACCTGGCTGGAGACCTAGCTTGCAACCTGGGTATGTTCCCTAACTGGGAATTGAACCAGCCACTCTTGGGTTCACAGTTTGGTGCTCAATTCACTGAACCACACCAGCCAGGGCCCAAGTCATTTTTTAAGAATATGTAATAATAATTAAGTGGATTGACCTAGCCAATTTCCTAACACTTAATATAGCAGTTCAAGTGTGTTATACAAATAAAAATTAAGAGTCAAACATATCAATGGTTCAGAATGAAGTGTCCAGAAAAAAATTATAAATAGAAAATTCAACAATTAAAAATAACTGTTTAGTGTGAGGGACTAGACAAACTGGTGAGTTACTTGAAAAGTATAAAGCTGGACTGCGAAATCAAATCTTACAGACAAATAAATTTGAGGACAAAAGAAAAAAAAATCAGAAAGAGAAGAAACAAAACACCCATATGCACATAGACATAGTGGCACAGATGCCTCTGACCAAGAGAGTATTGTGGCTGGTGATGAAACCTATATGGAATCTGTACTTCAGCAAAAAGTGTGGAGATGCCTCCCTGAAGTTCATGTCTTTTAAAGCACAGTGAGATTTCATTAAATCATGAAGCCCTTGTGAGCCCTGTGCCAGCCACTGCCATGTTTTCTTTCAAGAGACACAGAGCAGAAGGCAAAACCTACATCAGATATCTGATTGTAGGAGCAATATCACATCTCACAACCTAAATCTTGGACCCAAGTATGCTATTGGGAATAAGAACCCAGCTGTGAGATTATTCACTGGTTAACACATCTTCTTCTGTAATTGGGTCTGGTATTTATTCCAAGGTGTATTATTTTGACTTGAAGATCAGGATCTATAATAACAGGTGATTTCTTAGTGTATCAGTTCTGATGAAGATTCAGACAATATCTTAAAATTTTCATGCAGTGCGCACATCGAACTCTTCAGTACAAGCAAATTTCCTAATTTCTGTCTCACCCAGACAAGGTCCAGTATAAACAAAAATCATTAACATTTATTTAAGATAGGCTGTATACCAGGCCTATAATACTCTCTATTATATGTTTAATTAATCTTGACTCTATGTTTAGGAAATCTCAGGCTAAGAAGGAAGGTTCAATCAAAGAACAGAAGTGAAGATTCTAATAGACCTAATGCAGGTGAAAAATCAGAGACATTGTAAGTGAGTGAAAGAAGAAAGCATCTTTGCAATCATCAGAGAACACCACTTCACAGGTTGTCTCTATTAGGGACCTTTGTATGTTTTTGTGAAAAAAATGTTAATGCCCAGACATTGTGTAGATTCCCATCTTCATCCCCTTTCTTTCCCAAGCAATTTCTAAGTCTGAAATAAAACTGCACTCACCTGAGTAACATTTGTTCCAGTGATTACCAGATTTGTCATGGGACAGAAAAGCTGAACTCTCAATTATAGGTTTGGTTTTCCTGACCTCATCTCTCTAGAGCTGTGGTTATTATGTTATTTCTGACATCAATGACAGTGTCTCCAAGAAAAATCCCTAAACACTTTTCTCATCATACTAATTAAACAAATTAATTATGAGTGTTGAAAAAGAACATCCCAAGATACTATCATAGGTAATTGGAAGAAAATATTTCTTTGCACCCCATTCTGGGATGGGGTCAAATAATCTGAAGCCTACAAAGCAAGGGCTTAGAGAATAAACAAAACACCCAGTTTATATTCTGAAATTTTCTGAGGGATGTATTTCCCAGAAAAGACTTTATAGGTTCCTACAGACCTTAATGAATTCTACCTATTAAAGATTTGGTAGGAAAATAAAGAGGCCTTCCAGGGAGAGAGTGTGGGCAACACCTAAATAAGGTAGCATCCCTGGATGGTGTGGCTCAGAGGATTGAGGGCCAGCCTGTGAACCAAAGGGTCACAGGTTTCATTCCTAGTCAGGGTGCATGCCTGGGTTGTAGGTCCTCAGCTGGGGGTGCACAAGAAGCAACTACACATTGATAATTCTCTCCTTCTCTTTCTCCCTCTAAAAATAAATAAATACATTTAAAAATTACTAAATAAGGTAGCAGGTATTGACAGAGAACACATTATAAAAGATTAAATAAATTAGATGGTGCTATCTGGTGGAAGGTCAACTTACTATGGACTCAGAGTGCATGGGGGTGAGGAAATGGAGGGGAGAGCAAATCACTCTCAATAAATGTAATTGTAAAAGAGTAACCAGATCTTCATGGTGTAGAGGGAGAGTTTAAATACTGCTGGTAGATCAAGATTTGTTGAATTACAGTAAATGTATATTTAATATTTATTATATCAAAGCCTGTTATTAGCAAAAAATGTGACATCCATGCATAAGTAATTAATCTTAGTTCTAAAAAGGTACATATCAACCCACTTAACAAAAACTTAGAAAAAAGAATAGGTGCAAGGTGAGAATTATTCTAAATTTTGGAAAGAAATAGAGTCATTTCTCAACAGATGGAGAAGCATGGAGATTTCAGGATAATTGAGAATATTTGAAAGCACAGCAGTAGTTAATGACAGAAATAGTTGAAAATGAAACAAATGATACCTTTTGGGTAGAATCATAGGAGGAGTTCAGATTATTGCCAATGAAATATTTATGTTGACATCAATCTACCTAGTTGTGTATTCCACTGCACAAAACTGCCATAGATTAGCCATGAAGAACTAGATTCACTTAATGCTTAGGTTTTTCCAGGTCAGGGTGATGAAAAGAAATAAGAAAAGACTAAAGAATACTGATATTGGAAGAGACTGAAAGGATCAACCAGAAAATTAAGGAGAGAAGGAAAAAATATTGACAGAACTATATATAACGGGCTCAAAAAGTAATGAGAGATGATAGCAATCTATGCAGAAAAACAGCTACAGAAATATGCACGAGGTCTTTGCTGAACACTACATTGTGCATGCATAGCATGGAGCTCTGAGAGGCTGCAGATATAAAACCAGTTAACTGTGAACTAACTGGTTTCTGGAGTTCGTTTAAAGCTGGAAAGTGTTCAAAATATGTCTAACTCACAGCATTCAGTAGAGTCACTAGACGGGGCATGCCTTAGTAATGGGACTAAATAACTCTACAAAGAGGGTTATTCTAAAACAACTTAACAAAAATTAAATGTAATTTTTGAACAAATCAAGCTGAATTGCAAGTAAATTAACTGCATACCAGAACCAGCCTAATACTTCTTTTAAAAATAAAATACCCTGGCCAGATAGCTCAGTTGGTTAGAGCATTGTCCCAATATGCCAAGGTTGCAGGTTCAATCCCAGTCAGAGCACAAATCAATAATTGCATAAATAAGTGGAAAAACAAATCAGTATCTCTCTCCTTACACCTCCAGCTAAATAAAAACAATAAATAAAATTAAATCCAGGTACTAAACAAAGTAAAATTGACAATGTCCATTAACCAACTAAAAATTATTAAATATGCCTCACCCTGGCAGGTGTGGCTCAGTGGATTGGCTTCGGCTGAGAGCCTAAAAGTCACTGGTTTGATTCTGTAAATTTTGTACTTCTAAATCCCTTTACCTTTTTCATCCATTCCCCAAAGCCATCCCCCATCTGGCAATCATCAAAATGTTTTCTCTATGAGTCTGTTTCTGTTCTGTTTGTTCATTTGTTTTTTAGATTCCACATATAAGTGAAATCATCTGACATTTGTCTTTTGCTGCCTGACTTATTTCACTTAGCATAATACCCTCTGTACATCTATGTTCTTGCAGATGGCCAAATTTCATTATTTTTTATAGCTGAATCATACTCTATTGTATATATGCACCACTTCTTTTTTATTCATTCATCTATTGGTGGACACTTAGGTTGCTTCCATATCTTAGCTATCATAAATAATGATGTAATAAACATAGCTGTATATGTCATTTCAATTTAGTGTGTCAGGTTTCTTTGGTTAAATACTCAGAAGTGGAGTAGCTGGAAACTTCTTTGTCTCTTATTATAGCCTTTGTTTTAAAGCCTATTTTTGTCTGGTGTAATATTTGCTATCCTACAAACATCAAATCATAAAATGAACCAAAGAAAAATACACATTAGAAAAGGAGGAACAAGCCCTGGCTGGTGGAACAGTAGATAAGGAACCCAAAGTTTGCTGATTCGATCCCCAGCAAGGACACATATAATCAGGTTGCAAGCCAGGTCTCCAGCCAGCTCTGTAGCTGGAAGCAGATGAAAGGCAACAACAATCATACATTGATGTCTCTCTCTCTCTACCTCTCTCCCTTCCCCTCTCTCTACAAATAATAAATAAAACCTTTTTTAAAATTTTTTAAAAAGAAAAAGAGGAACAAAGAAGACTTCTAGTCAAGATGGAGGTGTAGATAGACATGCTTCACCTCCTCACACAGCCATAGAAATAATTACAACTAGGTCCATCAGAAAATTGAGCTGTATTAAAGTCCAACAACCAAGGATTTAAAGAAGTCACATTCATCCAGAGGTTAGGAAGGGCAGAGTTGTGGAGACAAGGTGGAGAGGTGGTGTGGCTCAGATAAGTGGCAGAAGGAGAACAGAGGGTAGATAAAAGTCAGGAGAGATACACTTGGGGCAAGTGATCCCAACCCCAGGCCAGACCACACAGCCCAGAATTCCAGCACTGGGAAGATAAACCTCCATTACCTCTGGCTGTAGAAACCAGTGAGGGTTGGGGCAGCAGAAGAAACTGCCAGATATCATTAGTTAAAGGGCCCACATGGCCTTGGAACATATGCAAACCCCAGGGCAACAACTGGAAGAGTGCCAATTGCATACAAAAAGTGGGTGAAGTGACTGGAAACAGGCAAGTACCAAGCAAATCACCAGATATTAGGAAGTGGCATTTTCCCCTCATCAAACCCCACACCACAAACAGTGCCACAAAGCAGTGAAGTGAGTAGCCCTGCCCTGGCAATTACCTAAGACTCTGCCCCATACAAATTATAGGTGCCTTTGCTAAATAGGCCATGCTACTAAGACTGGGAGTAAAAGCAGATATATCTAATACACAAAACCAACCCAGGAAAGCTGCCAAATTGAGAAGACAAAGAAATATGGTTCAAGTGAAAGAAACTAACAAAACCACAGAAAAGAACAAAACAAAATAGAGATAGCCACCCTGTCAGATGCAGTGTTCAAAACACTAGTGGTAAGGATGGTCAGAGAACTCATAGGTACAGCAGAAATAATAATAATAATAATAATAATAATAATAATAATAATAGAAGAAGAAGAAGAAGAAGAAGAAATGAAGTTAACACAGTGTGAAATAAAGAGAACTGTGCAGACAGCCAAGAGTAAAGGGAAGGAAGCCAGGACTCAAATCAACAATTTGGAACAAAAGGAAGAAATAAACAGTCAACCAGTACAGAAAGAAGAAACAAGAATACAAAAAAAAAAAAAAGTGGCTTAGGAACCCTCAGGACAACTTTAAATGTACTAACAGCCAAATCATAGAAGGGCCAGAAGGAGAAGAGGAAGAGCAGATATTGAAAACTTATTTTTAAAAATAAAGAAAGAAAACTTCCCTAATTTGGCAAAAGTAGTAGGCATACAAGTCCAGGAAGCACTGAGTTCCAAACAAGTTGGACCTAAAAAGGACCACTCCAAGACATATCATAATTAAAGTGCCAAAGGTTAAAGATAAAGACAGAGTCTTAAAAGCAGCAAGGAAAAAGAGTTACCTACAAAGAAGTTCCCATAAGGGTGTCAGCTGACTTCTCAATAGAAACTGCAGACAAGAAGGAGCTGACAAGAAGTATTCAAAATGATGAAAAGCAAAAGCCTACAACTAAGATTAATCTACCCAGCAAAGCTGTTGGGGCCCACCTGGGAAACACAGAAACTTGGAGTTCCATGTGGGCCAGGCTAAACCTGTAAGTCCCAACTGGAAGACCAGGAATGCTGGATACATATATGTTTCCATGTAAAGCCATGGGAAAATACATTAGTTACTGTGAAGCCCAGCCTGTTCTCTCACCTTACCTGATCCTTTGTTGTATCAACTGCAGAAGTTTTTACAATTTGAATGCATATCCTGACCTGAGTGAGATCTCCCTGCCCCCTCACTTGTTTTTCTGTCTCCCTGTAATTAGCATTGATTAGCATTGCTTGACAAGCTACATGCCTCACAAGTTTACTCCTTTCAATAAAAGACCTTTGGGAACAAAGAACTGGGCCTTTGGCCTTGAGCCACTTGCCAGATCTTCTTCCCTTTACACAAGAGCTGTTTGGGACGGTGTTATTTCATCTAAGGCACTGGAGGGTTTTACTGTGGGTTGAGGTCCCCCACACAAAGCTATGATTTAGAATGGAAGGGCAGATAAAGTGCTTCTCAGACAAGGTAAAGCTAAAGGAATTCATCATCACCAATCCCTTATTATACTGTATGAAATGCTAAAGGGACACATTTAAGAAAAAGAAGATCAAACTATAAAACAGTAAAATAACAATAAACTGAGAAAGGAGGAAAAATGGTGACAGAGTAGAGAGCAGTGCCGATGGCGTCCTCGAGTACCAGAGCAGCTGGAGGACAGGATAGGGAGCACGAGATGTCTGCAGGTCCCTAAGAATTGGAGAGGTCAGCATCTGGACTCTGGGGAGCACAGCCCAGAGGCAGCAGAGACCTACAAGTGAGCAGGTGAGACAGTTCCAAACTGCCGGCAGGCCGAGGTCGGCTCCGGCCTGTGGTGGCTCTACCCAGAGGGGCATCTTTAACTGAAGCCAGCTCCAGGCTCCCTGGACCTAGAAATCTGAGCAGTGAAGTGTGGGCAGTGAGGGCAAATGCCAAAGGGAAAGAGGAATTGAACTCCTGCAAGGGAGGGACTGTGTGAGAGCCTTGCTCCGGAGACAGAGAGAGGAAGCTCCTCACTGGGCCAGAGGTGGAGGAGAAGAGGATAATAGGGAGTAGGAGCGGGGCAGCATGGGAAGTGCACCAGCCAGAGTGGTAAGAGGGCCAAAAATTGTGCTGTTGCACCCTTAGGGAGCATCTTGAAGCCCCTGTGAGGGGGTAGGCCCAGCCCTGCGCGCCCACACTGGGCCCCCAAGCTCCCACAGAAAATCCAAACTGCAAGCCAGAAACTTGCAGCTGGTGCAACTGGCATGCCCATTGTGGGTGACAAAGGCTGTGCTGCTGCAAATGCTCTGGGGAGCCAGGCACCCATCACAGAGGCAGTGGTGAAGGAGAGTTGGCCCTCACCCAGGGGAAGCCGGGCACTGCTGTTGGGCAGGGGCTGCCTCCTCCGGGAGCTGTGGGGGCAGGGTCAGTCATCACAGGAGCCAGTGAGGTTGCAGGCCACCCTGCAGGGGAGCCAGGTGCCCATCGCAGGCAGGAACCTCCTCCAGGAGCTGGAGGGGGAGGAGCAGCCATAGACATCACAGAAGCATCCTGCTGGACTTCACACGGAAGCAGAGAAGAGAGGGCCCCAGAACACCAGCAGCACTGAAACCCAGCTAGGCTACTTGAAGGCCCAGCCTACCTGGAGGCAGACACTCAGAATCAGCCCTGACTGTGGCAACCATAGGCCCTGCCACTCCAAGACCAGCTAGACTGTAGACTGCAGAGACCTGACCAAGAAAAAGAGGCAGACTCAGGAAATGGATTGCTGCTAATCTCAAGCACCTCAATTACACCAAGAGCTACATGAACTATGAATCCCTAACATATCCTTTTCAAAAGTTACTTCCAAGCCTCACAATCAGTGCATTTTAAGTAAATACTATTTATACCATAGTGTATCCCAACTCACATATTTTTAGTCGTCCCCTATCTCAATCCACCTGAATACCCAAGACCCTCCCCCTACTCTTGATTTAAAGTCTATTCGCTCTCCAGCTACAACACATTCCTAAGTCTAAGTATTCCTCCCCTCCCCAGCCACCTAAACCCTTTCTTTATTATTATTATTGTTTTCTTTCTCTGCTAAAAGCCCACAGGTCCTGGCTCCACCTGGACCAATCAGGGATCATTAAGGGTGAACAGGGAGGTAGATGCGGCAACTATATATATAGGCTGACACTGTTCACTCATACTTGAGGCCTTCTGATTCTCCCCCTCCTCATTTCTATAGAACAGAAAAGTTGGTTTTCTCTCTCATATCCCTGCTATCTTTGCTGCTCCTCAGCACCCTTCAAGACTATCTATACTCAACTTAATCATTTTTCCCCTCATACAACAGTCTTAATATATCTACAGCCCTATCAAGACTGGCTCAGGTGCAGCTGAGGGTGTAATTAGGAGCAGGGGTTACCTTGAAGCACATGGTATATACTTACATTCATAGGCAGTCAAAAGGGGAAGTAAAAGAGAAAGATATCTCTGAAGGTCTGGTTATTTTGCCTGGACTGGTGGTTCTCTTTTAGGAGCAGCTCAAAAACAGTGTATGAGAAAGGATAGAAGGAGTGTCTCTCAATCAGCCAGCTAGAAGGAAAGGAGCAACATACACAACCAATCCAAAATACAACCAGACAGCCCAAGTTAATGACATAAAGGCCACCCTAAGAGCAACAAGTGGAGAAAATCTAAGAGAATGCAACACTGAACTCCACAAATCTCCTAACACAGAAGGAGGCTCAACAAAGGCAAGGGAGCAAAGCAGACTAATGCAAAGGGGGTGGGGGGAAACAAGCAACAACAAACACCCAAAATGGGGGGAAAAGAATCAGTCCATCACCAAAAGGAAAGGAAGAATCCCCAGAAAGATCACCAAATGAAACAGAGGCATACGACCTATCAGATATGGAATTCAAAAGAATGATGGTAGAGAAGCTCAATGAGCTCAGCCAGCTCAAAGAAAACTATAAACAACTCCAGGGAAGTTACAAGGAACTTACTGAGAATTACAACAGCATCAAAAAGGACTTAGAAACTATCAGTAAGAGCCAGGAGGAAATGAAGAATACAATTTCTGAGTTGAAGAATGCAGTAGAAGGAATCAACAGTAGGCTAGAGGAAGCAGAGGACAGGATCAGCGAGTTGGAGGATAATGTAGACAAATACTCCAAGACAGTACAAGAGAATAAAAAAAGGCTGAACAAGACTGAAGAGGGGTTAAGAGAGCTGCAGGACAACATGAAATGTAACAACAGCCGTATCATAGGGATACCAGAAGGAGAAGAGAAACAAGGAAAGGAAAACCTGTTCAAAAAAGTCATGATAGAAAATTTCTCTAACATGATGAGTGAAAATATTAATCCAGTTCAGGAAGCACAGCGGAAGATCAATGAAGATCAACCCAAACAGACCAACACCAAGGCATATTATGGCTAATCTCAAAGACAAAGAGAGAATTCTAAAAGCATCAAGAGAGAAACAACAAATAACATAAAGGAGCTCCAATAAGGCTATCAAATGATTATTCAACAGAAACAATTCAAGCCAGAAGGGAATGGCAAAAAGTATTTCAAGTAATGGTAAACAAAGGCCTGCAACCTAGAATACTCTACCCAGCAAGGCTCTCATTCAAGATAGAAGGAGAAATAAGGAGCTTCTCAGACAAAAAAAATGACTAAAAGAATACATCTCTACCAAACCAGCATTGCAAGAAATGCTAAAGGGTCTGCTTTAAAAATAAGTAAATAAATAAAATGAAGAAACAGAGAAAGCCAAAGAGGAATACAGACACAAAGGGAGAAAATGGCAATGAATAAGTATCAATCAATAATCACCTTAAATGTAAATGGATTAAATGTACCAATCAAAAGATATAGGGTAGCTGAATGGATAAGACAACATGACCCACATATATGCTTCCAGAGACCCACCTCAGAACAAAAGATTGACACAGATTGAGAGTGAAGGGATGGAAAATATATATCAAGCAAATGGACATGAAAAAAAAAAGCTGGAGTAGCAATACTTATTTCAGATAAAATAGATTTTACAGTGAAGGCCATAAAAAGGGACAAAGATGGGCATTTCGTAATACTTAAGGGAACAATCCATCAAGAAGAAATAACTCTGATAAACATATACACACCCAACATAGGAGCTCTGAAATATATAAGAAAAATCTTGGAAGACTTTAAGAAAGACATAGACAGCAACACACTAATAGTAGGGGATTTTAATACCCCACTATCAACAATGGACAGATCTTCCAAACAAAAAATCCCCAGAGATGTTGTGGCATGGAACAACACTCTAGGAGAAATGGACCTAACTGATGTATACAGAGTCTTTTACCCCAAAGAAGCAAAATACACATTCTTTTCAAATGCACATGGATCATTCTCCAAGATAGACCACATGGTATGTCACAAGACAAGCCTCCACAAATACTGGAAAATTGAAATCATACAAAGTATCTTCTCAGATCACAATGGCTTGAAACTAGAAACCAATCTCAAGGGAAAAAAACAAAAATTCTCTAACTCATGGAAACTGAATAGCATGCTTTTAAGCAATGAAGGGGTTAACAATGAGATCAAAGATGAAATAAAAAAGTTCCTGGAAACAAATGACAATGAACACACAATAGCCCAAAACCTATGGGATACAGCAAAGGCAGTTCTCAGGGGAAAATTTATAGCAATACAGTCCTTCCAATAAAGGTTACGAGAAGTTTATAAAAACAACCTAACCATAAAGCTGCAAGAACTAGAGAAGCAACAACAAACAAAGCCCAGAGCAAGTAGAAGGAAGGAAATAATCAAGATCAGAGCAGAACTAAATAACTCAGAGATTCAAACTACAATTCGAAGAATCGACAGGTCCAGGAGCTGGTTCTTTGAAAAAATAAACAAAATTGACAAGCCCTTATCCAGACTCAGCAAGAAAAAGAGAGAGAGGACCCAAATAAACAGAATCAGAACTGAAAGAGGGGAAATCACAACTGATACCTCAGAAATACAAAAGATTGTAAGAAATTACTACAAACAACTCTATGACAAAAAATAGGACAACCTGGATGAAATGGACACATTTCTGGAAATGTGTAATCTACCAAAACTGAACCCAGAAGAATCAGAAAGCCTGAATAGGCCAATAACAACTAGTGAAATTGAAGAAGTAATCCAAAATCTCCCAAAGCACAAAAGCCCTGGTCCAGATGGCTACACAGGTGAATTTTACCAAACATTTAAAGAAGAACTAACTCCTATCCTCCTTAAACTATACCAAAAAATTCAGGAAGAGTGAAGACTCCCAAACTCTTTCTATGAGGCCAATATTATTCTAATCCCAAAACCAGGGCAAGATACAACTAAGAAAGAAAGCTACAGGCCAATATCTCTGATGAACATAGATGCTAAAATTCTCAACAAAATATTGGCCAATCGGATTCAGCAGTATATTACAAAGATCATGCACCATGATCAAGTGGGCTTCATCCCAGGGATGCAAGGATGGTACAACATTCGTAAATCAATCAATGTAATACACCACATCAACAAATTGAAAGATATAAACCATATGATCATATCAATAGATGCTGAAAAAGCATTTGATAAAGTACAGCAACCATTTATGATCAAAACCCTCAGCAAAATGGGAATAGAGGGAGCATACCTCAACATCATAAAGGCCATCTGTGAAAAACCTGAAGCCAACATCATACTTAATGGACAAAAACTGAAAGCTTTCCCCCTAAGATCAGGAACGAGACAAGGCTGTCCACTTTCTTCACTTCTATTCAACATTGTCTTGGAAGTTCTAGCTATAGCCATCAGAGAAGAAAAATGAATCAAAA
>PVIW01000647.1:39888-65867 GCA_004026585.1 Noctilio leporinus
ATATGATAGTGTACATACAAAACCCGATGGGCTCCACCAAAAACTTACTTGACCTAATAAGCAAATTTAGCAAAATAGCTGGGTATAAAGTCAATATCCAGAAATCAAAAGCATTTTTGTATACCAATAATGAAACAACAGAAATAGAAGCGAAAAAACAAATCCCATTTACCATAGCAACAAGAAAAATAAAGTACCTGGGAATCAACTTAACTAAGGAGATAAAAGACCTGTACTCAGAAAACTACAGAACAATGAAGAAAGAAATCAAGGAAGACACAAATAAATGGAAGCATATACCATGTTCATAGATGGGAAGAATTAACATCATTAAAATGTCCATACTACCCAAAGCCATCTACATATTCAATGCAATCCCAATTAAAATACCAATGACAGACTTCACAGAAATAGAAAAAATACTTCAAAAATTTATAGGGAGCCAAAAACACCCACGAATAGCCACAGCAATCTTGAGAAAGAAGAACAAGGTAGGAGGAATCACAATACCGGACTTCAAACAATACTACAAGGCTACTGTCATCAAAACAGCCTGGTACTGGCATAAGAATAGACATATAGATCAATGGAACAGGATAGAGAGCCCAGAAATGAACCCAGGACACTATGGTCAACTAATATTTGACAAAGGGGAAAGGAACATCCAATGGAGTAAAAACAGTCTCTTCAACAAATGGTGTTGGGAGAACTGGACAGCAACATGTAAAACATGTAAAAAGATAAAACTAGACCACCAACTTACACCATACACCAGAATAAACTCAAGATGGATAAAGGATTTAAACATAGGCAGTAAACTTTTGGATATCCTACGCAAAAATATGTTTACTGATACTTCACCAAGGGCAAAGGAAATAAAAGAACGAATCAACAGATGGGACTATATCAAATTGAAAAGTTTCTGTTCAGCTCAAGAAAATATCAGCAAAATTCAAAGGGAACCAACTGTATGGGAAAACATAATTGCCAATGATACCTCAGACAAGGGTCTGATCTCCAAAATATATAAAGAACTAATGTGACTCAACACCAGGGAGACAGACACCCCAATTAAAAACTGGGCAGAGGACCTAAACAGAAAACTCACTGAGGAAGATATACAAAGGGCCCAGAGGCATATGAAAGAATGCCCAACATCACTAGTCATCAGAGAGATGCAAATTAAAACCACAATAAGATACCACCTCACACCTGTCAAAATGGCAATCATCAACAAACAAGTGTTGGCAAGGATGTGGGGAAAAGGGAACCCTGGTGCACTGTTGGTGGGAAGGCAGGCTGGTGCAGCCACTATGGAAAACAGTATGGAATTTTCTTAAAACACTAAAAATGGAACTGTCTTTTGATCCAGCAATTCCACTACTAGGATTATACCTGAAGAACCCTGAAACGCCTACATTTCAGAAGAACCTATGTACTCCTATGTTCATAGCAGTGCTATTTACAATAGCCAAGTGCTGGAAACAGCTTAAGTGCCCATCAGTGGATGATTGGATCAAAAAACTTTGGTACATTTACACAATGGAATACTACACAGCACAAAGAAAGAAGAAACTCCTACCCTTCACAACAACATGGATGGAACTGGAAAGTATTATGCTTAGTGAAATAAGCGAGTCAGTGAAGGACAAATACCATATGATCTCACCCATTAAAGGACACTAATGAACAAAATAAACAAGCAAAACAGAACCAGAAACATGAATACAAAGAATAGACCTTCAGTGGGCAGAGGGGAGGGGAAGGAGAGAGGTGGTGCTGTATGTGGGGAGGTGGAGTCAGAGAGTAAACAGTGATACTTGCTTGGCACTTGTCCCCTTTTCAGGCACTTCTGCTTTATGCATGCATCTGGTGCCCCTCCAGCTGTTGCTCTGGTGATGGCTCCAAGAATGGGTAGGTTTGTGGACATTCTAGGACAGGGTGGCCTCTAAACAGACTCTCATGAAAGACCAGCAATTTCTTCCAATGCCCCAGCCTCTGGTGGTTTTCACAGCAAGAACCAATGAGGTTCTATCTTCCTGGCACTGGAACTGTGAGCTGCACAGTCCAACCTGGGACTGGGATCACTGCCCAGGTATCCCTTCAGCTTTTGTAATGTGTGACTGCTCTTTCCAACAGCTGGCCACTACCTTGATGCCACTGCCACCATTGCCATAATACTGGTTCTTCTCTTCCCCAGCTCCACCTGTCCCTACCTGTCTGGGTGGGTACTGCTTCTTCATATGTTTGTTTGCTGGACTTCCATGCAGTTCAGTTTTCTGGTAGTTCTGGTTGCTTTTTGTTTTGAGGTAGTTGTAATCCTTCTTATGGTTGTGGAAGGAGGCAAAGAATGTCTACCTACACCTCCATCTTGGCTGGAGGTCTGCTTAAAAGATTATTTTTAAATAAAAATTATGGTAATATATTTTGATGTTTATAATATAAGCAGGAGTAAAATACGTGATAATTTCATAAAATGAGTAGAGAAAAATATATTGTTGGGTTGTTACTTTATATGTGAAGTGGTTCAATATTAATATATGGTAGACTGTGATAAGTTGTCTATTGTAAACCTTTGATTAACAACATAAAATAAGATACACAGCAGATAATCCAACAGTGAAGGTAAGAAGAAATCCTTAAAAATATTCAAGTAATCCAAAATGTAAAATGAAAATAAACAACATGGAGGGAAAATAGAAAATAAATACCAAAAGAGGCCAATTTAAACCCAACAGTATCAATAATCACATTATAAATGGCATAAGGTCTCCAATTAAAAGGCAGAGATTGTATAAAAAGGTGAAACCCAACCATTAGCTATATATATAGGAAATTCATTTTAGAAATTAATGTAAAGACATAGAAAGCATTTCAACAACCATATGAAAAATAAATTAACCTGGACCCATATCTAACACTCTACACAAATGTTAACTCAAATCTGATCATAGAACTAAATATAAAAGTTAAAACTGTAAGTGCACCAGGAAAAATAGATTTGCTTGAGCTAGGTGCAGAGTTCTTAAATAGAACACAAAACAACAAACCATAAAATAAAAATTTGGTCTTCATCATAAATAATTTCTGTTCTTCAAAATTCACAGTTAAGAAAGTAAAAAGGCAAACCACAGGCTAAAAGAAAATATTCACAATACTATACCTAATTTGTATCTGGCATATATTAAAAACTCTTGCAAATCTATAAGAAAGATAAAAACTCAATTTTAAAATGGAAAAAATATCACTGGTTTGATTCCCAGCCAGGGCAATAACTAGATTGCAAGCCAGGTCTCCAGCAAGATCCATAGCTGGAGGCAGGTGAAGGGCAACCATACATTGATGTCTCTCTCCCTCTCTGCCTCTCTTTCTTCCCCTCTCTCTAAAAATAATAATAAATTAATTTTAAATCTTTTTAAAAATAAAATAAAATGGAAAAATATTAAACATTCACTTCCCAGAGGAAATATATAAATGGTCAATGGGCACTTGAAAATAAACTTTACACCATCAGGGAAACACAGAAACACGGTAAGATACAACACTATACAACCACACAAATTGTTAAAATTAAAAAGACCTCTCATATATGGCTGGTAGGAACGTAAAACCATTTTTGAAGGACAGTTTAGCAATTTCTTATGAAGTTAAGCATATACTTTTACAACTCAACAATTTCACTTCTTAGTATTTATCCAAGAGAAATGAAAATGTCTGCCCCCATATAGCCTAACACATGATGCTCATAGCAACTTCATTAACAGTAGCCAGAAGTTGAAACTGACCCAGTGAATAGATTTTTTAAATTATGGTACATCTGTTACCCAACAGGAACCAGGCCCAGAGTGGGTCTGCCTAGGATCAGCTGGTAGTGTGTGGGCTCTTGACTTTATGCAGAAACGGTTTCACAACACAAGTCCAGTTATTTTGAGAATACATTTATTAAAGATGGGAACAGTGAAATTAAAGAGAACATAGGATAGAAGAAGCAAAAGCCTAGGTGGGGCTGCTCTGGCTCACTGGAAAGTTAGAGAAAAGGGAGGCTCGGAGACAGGTTCTAGGGATTAGCCCAGGGTGAGTTGCCACTGTCCATTGCTCCCCTAATTGCAAGTCTTGTGGGAGCTCTTAGAATTTAGAAGATACATGCCTAAGAGAAAAGAAAGGTGTTGGGCATGCTACCAGGAGGGAAAGTGCATCCTGGGTCACTCAAATAAAGGGTTTCAAATTCTGGAAGTTTAGGAAAGGTCTTAGGGAAAGATCTCTATAGAATATTCATCAGCTTTATGCTAATGAACCAAAATGAAATTTACCCTCTTAACTGCATCTGTCCTTTGGTGTGGATAGCATATATGGCATTAATGGATTTCAGCTACCAATCTCTCTGGGTAGGGTGATTTAAGCTACTTACCCTCTGATTGGAGAGGGTAACTGTAGGTCATTTACTCAAGTGTCCTTGGTTTAAGGGAGATAGGATTTTGCAATTTACTAAATGGCCGTAAACTTCTTGGCTATTTAACAATCTCAGTTTTCCTACTCCTCTTGTCCTGGCTTACTAGTTTATCTCACATTCATAGAACAATACATCATTCAAAAAAGAACAATGATATAATTGAATTAAATTCTGCTAAAGAATGGACAACTGATACAATGATGTAAATAAACCTCAAAAAATGTTTTTCTGAACAAATAAGCCAAGCACAAGAGAGTACATACTGTATGATTCCATTTATACAAAATTCCAAAAAATTCTAAACTAATATATAGTAAGAGGAAGCAGATTACTGGTGGCCTAGTTTCCTACTGCTGAGGAAGGAAGTATAATTGACTACAAAGAAACATGAGAGAACATTTTGGAGTAGTAGAAATGTTTTATATCTTGCCTGTAGTGGTGATTAAATGGATGTATGCATTTGTCAAAACTCATTAATCTGTACACTTATAGTGGTGCATTTTATTGTATGTGCACTATATCACAACAAAGTTGATATAATAGAAAAACAAGAGAAGACTTTCATGTGTAGAATGGAGTAGTTTGAAGCTAGCCAATGCTTCTTCTCAGAACTAAAAAAGAAAAACAGATCAACCACTACAATACTGTTTTAAAGGTATCAAAGAACTGTGAAAGTGGCAAGAATTAAAGCAATAAAATTATAAGGACGACCCTCTCAGGGGTTATTTGCAAACTCTGGGTATGTCCAAATATTTTGACTCTGGCTTTGGCCCAGTCGCAGGGCCATTGCTGAGATACAGAGCAATTAGCAGAGCTTTTGATAGTTGTGTGAGGGTGGAGGGATTAAGTGGAGGTTTGAAGGGCTTCAGGAAATTGATTCCTGAGAGATGGTGGAGGAGTAGGTGATAGCTAATCTCCTCAGGGCCAGTCTGGAATTACTACTAAATTGTAGAGAAATCATCTGGAATAACAAACTGAACAATAGCCTTATAACCACAGACAAACTGAAAAAAAACACTTCACTGCAACATGGCTGGTACAGAGTATGGAGGAGGTGCAAGTGTGCTGGCTGGGCTCCCATGAGTGGTAGCTGAAGTGCTGGAGGGAAATTTCAGCAGCTGGGGGATTCCCCTGAGAAGTGTTGGGTATAAACCCCAAAATGGGCTCCCCAGCCTACAGCATCAGAGCTGGAAAGGGGCCCAAATAACATCTAGCTATGAAAAGCAGTGAGACTTTTATCTTTCAGGGAGAGATACCTGAAGACACAGAGCCTTTCAGAGGACTAATGCATAAAATTGTGTTTGCAGCCACTTACCTTGGGCTCCTGCAAGGGAGAGGGGAGCAGAGTGGACTAGAGACATGTAAGAAGAGTCTAAGGATGGTGGCTTTGGGGAGAGAACAGAGCTAGCAGCCACCAGGATTTTTGTGCTGAGTCATTCCCTATATGACAGGAGCCATCCTGCTCAGGCAGAGCAGTCCCCTCCAAGTGGCATCAGCCTGAGGGAAAGCAATAGCCCAACCCACAAGAATTACTCTGCCCCACCCTATGGTGCTTAAGACTGACTGCTGATTACAGATTGACTAGATTAACAACTGAAGGAGATAGCCACAGACCGTGTATTGTTGGTAGTCTCAAACAGGCTGCCTAGGCCCAGACTGGGACATGATCTGATATCACCATGTGTGGATCTAGAAAGAGAAGAAAGTGACAAAGACCAGATACTACTGAGACAAATTCCACCATGGTCTTTATAACTAATTTTCTCTCCTGCATAGTTTTGTTTTGTTTTGTTTTTTAATATTTATAGCATTTTTAAATATTTTATTTATTATTTTTAGAAAGAGGGTAAGAGAGAGAGGCAGAGAGGGAGCGAGACATCAATGTATGGTTGCTTTTCACCTGCCTCCAGCCACAGACCTGACTGGAAACCTGGTGTGCAACCTGGTTATGTGCCCTGGCTGGGGAATCGAACCTGCAACCTTTGGGTTTGCAGGCCGGCGCCTTATCCACTGTGCTACCAGCCAGGGCCTTCTCCTGAATAGGTTTTTAACATTCATTTTTTGTCCTTCAAATTTGTGCATATTAAGTCACTAGTTTTTGTCTGTTTGTTTTTAGATTTTACTATTTTCAGAGAGAAGGTCAGGGAGAGAGGAAGAAAAGGAGAGAAGCATCAATGTATGGTTGCCTTTCACCTGCCTCCAGCTAAGGACCTGGCTGGAGACCTGGCTTGCAACCTGGTTATGTGCCCTGACTGAGGAATCAAATCAGTGACCTTTGGATTTGCAGGCCAGCAACAATTCATTGGGTCACACCATCAGGGTAAGTCACCAGTTTTTATATTATAGTTTATTTCAAATCTCATATTTTGTTCTTCCTTCTTACTCCATTTTACCATTTATCTCCTTTTCCTATTTTCATTTTAAATTCTATCTTCTCTCTTGATGCAACTTGTTTTCATTTCAAACATTTACTAATTTTCCCCTCTCCATCCTCTCAAAACCATTATTCTTGCCATTAGAATTCACATTATCCTTCCCATTCTTAAAATTCCCTTATTCTCTCTCTACCTTGATCTATCTTTGCTCATTAGTAGTGGATATGGTGGTGGTTGTTGCATGTCTTCACTTTTATTCATAAATCTTCACTATTTTTATATTTTTACCATCCACATCTTCTAATTCTGTTTTTACCTTCTTCAAGCATATTTTTTCATTTTAAATTTGAATCTTTCCCTGTCAGCCTGGTTTTCATTCTTTGCTCTTAAGAGTTCCTTCTCCCTCAGAGTTCCTTCTCCTTCTATCCTCTCAAAATCACTTCCCTTTCTCTAGATATCCCATAAGCCTTTTTTCTTTCTTTTTTCCCTCTTATTCTCACCCCACCTATATTAATCTTTGCTCATTGGTTGTCAATAGTGCTATGGTGAAACTTTTTCTCTAATTTGATTCATTTCTTTTTCTTCTTTTTTTTGTTCTCTCTCTTACTGCACACATATATATATACTGACTTCTATTTAAATCTAATAGTATTTGCTTCCCTTCTCTTACTTCATTCCTCCTTCTTCCCTCCATTTTTATTTACAATGTAAATTTTTCTTTCTTTCTCTCACTGCCTTGTCCTTGTTACTCTTCTTGCTCCTCCCTCTCCCCTCTCAAAAATCATTTTTCTTTCAGTTAGTTACCTCTTACCTGTCTTTCCTTTCTTATAATAGCCTTAATCTTCTTACACCTTTATTAGTACTGCTTCATTTGTTGTTGATAGTGTCATTGTAAGTGGGGGTTATTTTGCAGGTATGGGTTTCTTTCCTGGGCTGTTTGGTTTTATTTTGGCAGCACCAGTACAACAGCATACAATATGTGTTGGGAGGAGTGATTCAGAGAGCTACCCAACAACAGAGTGACCCAACAACAACCAATTTCCAATTACAACCAGAAAGCACAAACAGCATAAAGTGCATATCAGGAGGATCAAGTTCAGGAAATCAAGATTACACCACTGAATCCCACAGGTCTCCTACCAGAGAAGGTCAGATCATGAAAACAGCGAGTCAAAGCAAATCAATTTAGGAAGCAGAAACAAACAAGAAAAGTCACCTAAAACGGGAGGCAAAGAAACAATCCTCAATTGAAAGAAAAGGAAGAATCACCAGAAAAAAAGTGCTAAATGAAAGAGGCAAGCAAACTATCAGATATTGAGTTCAAAATAATGGCTATAAGGAAGCTCAATCAGCTCAGTGACAACTACAAAGAACTCCAGGGAAGCTACAAAAAAGTTACTGAGAACTACATCAGCATTAAAAAGGACATAGAGGTCACTGGCTCGATTCCCAGACAGGGCACATAACCAGGTTGCAAGCCAGGTCTGCTGCCAGGTCTGCTGCCAGGTCTCTAGCCAGATCCGTAGCTGGAAGCAGGTGAAAGGCAACCATACATTGATGGCTCCCTCCCTCTTTGCCTCTCTCCCTTCCACTCTCTCTAAAAATAATAAATAAAATCTTTTAAAAATAAAAAAATAAAAAGGGCACAGAAACTATCAATAACAGCCAGGAGGAAATGAAGAATATAATTTCTAAATTGAAAAACACAATAGAGTGAATTAAAAGAAGGCTAGATGAAGCAGAGGATCACAACAGTGAGCTGGAGGACAAGGTAGGAAAAAATTCCCAGACAGAACAACAAAACAAACAAACAAAAGACTAAAAAAGAATGAAGAGGGTTTAAGAGAGATGCAGGGTAGCATGAAATGTAATAATATCTGTATTATAGAAATATCAGAACAAGAGAAGAGAAGCAAGGGATAGAAAACTTATCTGAAAAAGCAATAACAGAAAACTTCCCTAACTTGATAAGAGAAAAAGTCATGTGACTCCAGGAAGCACACAGGGTCCTAGTCAAGATGGCCCACTTAAGACACATCATAATTAAAATGGCAAAATTAAAAGACAAAGAATCTTAAAAATAGCATGAGAGAAACAGCTAATAACATATAAGGGAGCTCCAAGAAAGCTATCATTGATTTCTCAACAGAAACACAATAAGCCAGAGGGAATGGCAAAAAATATTTCAAGTAATTAAAAGCAAACCAAGACTACTCACCAAGCAAGGCTCTCTTTCAAAATGGAAAGCAAAATAAGGAGTTTCCCAGACAAAAGAAGGCTAAAGGAATATATCTCCAGCCCTGGCTGGTGTGGCTCAGTGGCATGAGCACTGACCTTTGAATCAAAAGGTCACTGGTTTGATTCCTAATCAGGGCACATGCCTGAGTTGCAGGCCTTGTCCCCAGTTGGGGGCATGCAAGAGGCAACCACACATTGATGTTTCTCTTACTCTCTCTCTCTCTCTCTCCCACCCCTTCTCTTCCTTTTTAAAATCTTTTTAAAAAGGAAAAAAGAATATATATCCACCAACTAGCATTGCAAGATGCTAAAGGATCTGCTTTATGAAGATGGAGTGGGGGAGAACATAGGTACAAAGGTGAAAATGGCAATAAATAAGTACCTCTTAGCCCTCAATGGTGGCACAATGGATAAGGATCTGGCCTGCAAACCCAAAGGTCGCTGGTTTGATTCCCCAGCCAGGTCACATAACCAGGTTGCAAGCCAGGTCTCCAGCCAAATCATAGCTAGAGGCAGGTGAAATTGATGTCTCTCTCTTTCTCTGCCTTTCTCCCTTCCCCTTGTTCTGAAAATAATAAATAAAAATCTTTTTTAAAAAAAAGTACCTCTTAATAATTACCTCAAATGTAAATGGATTAGATGCTACAATCAAAAGACATAGAACCAAGATGGCGGAGGAGTGAGCGGAGCTAAACCAATCTCCTTCCAAGGCCAAACTGAAATTACAAATTAATTGGGGAGAAATCGTCCAGAATAACTAACAGAACACCAACTGGAGAGGTCTTGTGACCACGGACAGAACTGAAGAGCCAATTCATCACAACATGACCGGTAGGAAGTGCGGAAGCGTGAGAGGCTGGCAGGGCTCCTATGGGCAGCCACTAAAGGGATGGAGAAACATCTCAGCAGCCGGGGTTTCCACCTGAGAAGATTGGGATCTAAACCCCTAACTGGGCTTCCCAGCCTACAACAACAATGCTGAAAGTAAAACCGCACCCAGCTGTGAAAAGCAAAAAGCCGCCAGGTTTAGCCAGCTTGATAGAAAGACTGAGATCTTAAAGGGACCTCAAATGAATATACAGTGCCACCCACCTAATCTGGGCTCCAGCAGAGAGAGAAAGGGCGTAGTGGACTAGAGAAACTTGGGGAAAGTTTGGGTCAGTGGCTTTAGGAGGAGAGCTGAGGGAGCAGCCTGTTGAGTCCAGTGCTGACCCATCCCCCATACAGCTACCACTCTTCTCCAAAGGGTGGTTGCCTGAGGGGAAGCCACACCCCCAAACATAGGAATTAATCTGCCCCACCCAGCAATGCCTAAACCTGACCTCAGAACACAGACTGATTGGATTAACATCTAAAGGAGACAAAGACAATGGATCTCTGGTAGTCTTCAACTGGATGACTAGGCCCACATTGGGACACGAGTTGACATCACCAAGCACAGATCCAGGAAGTAAAAAAAAAAGTGCACCTCTACACCACAGAAAATTACACCACTAAGACAGTAAGTCAAGGCAGACCAATCCAAGAAGCAGAAACAAACAAGAGCCATCCAAAATGGGGAGACAAAGAAATAAATCCTCAGCAAATGGAAAGGAGGAATCCCCAGGAAGAGTGCAAAATGAAATAGAGACAAGCACACTCTCAGACATGAAACTCAAAATAATGATGGTAGAGAAGCTCAATGAGCTCAGCGAGTTCAAAAAAAAAAAACAAAACTACAAACAACTCCAGGGGAACTACAAAGAACTCCAGGAAAGCTACAAGGAACTTACTGAGAACTACACCAGCATTAAAAAGGACAGAGAAAGCATCAATACGAGCCAGGAGGAAGTGAAGAATACCGTTTCTGAATTGAAGAACACAGTAGAAAAAATCAAAAGCGGACTAGAGAAAGCAGAGGATTGGATCAGAGAGCTGGAGGTCAATGTGGAAAAAAATTCCCAGGCAGTGCAACAAAATGAAAAAGGATTGAAAAAGAATGAAGAGGTTTTAAGAGAGCTGCAGGACAACAAGAAATGTAATAACATCCATATCATAGGGATACCAGAAGGAGAAGAGGAGGAGCAAGGGATAGAAAAGCTGTTTGAAAAAGTAATGACAGAAAATGTTCCTAACTTGAGGAGAGAAAATGCCATGCAAACTCAGGAAGCACAGAGGGTGCCAAGGAAGATGAACCCAAACAGGCCCACTCCAAGACACATCATAATGGCAAATTTCAAAGACAAGGAGAGAATCCTAAAAGCAGCAAGAGAGAAATAGCTAATAACAAACAAGGGGGCTCCCATAAGGTTATCAGCTAAGTTCTCAATAGAAACACAACAAGCCAGAAGGGAATGGCAAAAAATATGTCAAGCAATGAAAAACAAAAGCCTGCAACCAAGAATACTCTACCCAGCAAGACTATCATTCAAAATGGAAGGTGAAATAAGGAGTTTCCCAGATAAAAGAAGTCTAAAAGAATACATCTCCACCAAACCAGCATTGCAAGAGGTGCTAAAGGGTCTGCTTTTAGAAGATGAAGAAACAGATTGACTTTGGGGGGAATGGGTGGGTGGGTGGGGGGACAGAGGGGAGCAAAAAGGCGATGGATGTAATACAACAACAATAAAATAAATAAATAAATAAATAAATAAATAAAAAGAAGATAAAGAAACAGAGAGACAGACAGGAGCACAGGTACAAAGGTAAATGGATTAAGTGCACCAATCAAAAGACATAGGGCAGCTGAATGGATAAGAACCAACTTTAACTTATGAAGGCTTTAAAGTGATTTTGTTATAAGTAGATTTTACTATATAAGATATAATTTTGTATATTACTTGTATCTACATTACTGCAGGTTAAGTTTTCTTAGATTGAAATCATTTCACAATATGGGAAAATCAGGTTACTTTCAATAACTCAGAAAAATCAAATGCAGTTAAGGAAGAAGAAAAAAGTAAGAAAATGCGGATGTAAATTACATAGAAGATATGCTATCTTTCTTATTCACTGTTATAAAATATGTGCTTATTTATGGGTGTGTAATATATAGATTTTGTTAGCAACTTATGTTTTAAATAGCAACCAGCTGGACATGGGTGTGTTGTGAAATCAGTCAATCTTTAGGTTAGAAAAGATGCTGAGAATGAAGACCAATTTGGATGGAAGTTGCAAACTATTAAACTATATGATTCATGTATATAGACAATATATATTTTCATATTAGCATGTAAATTAGATGAGATTCCTTTCAACTAAATTGTGGAAATATACATTTCCAGTTATGAAGGTCCCCAAACTGGGGATGCTTGGGAAAAGGAATGAATGCTATAGTAAACTTTATTATTAAAATGTGAACATACCTAATCTCTACCTCAACATACTCTTAAATATTTCAGGGATTAGTTTAGGACCATATAGGAAGTCAACCGCATGTTCAAAAAATAGCTAGAATACTATTCTACAAAATTATTTAAATCCTAGGGATTTTTATTTTTTACCTCAACTTAGTAGACATAATAATTTCTACTCTGGGGACCAGCTGAGCACTGCAAGTGCCATTATTTCTGAAGGCTTTGACTTGGAAAACACATATAGAGGAAAAACAGAGAGTATTTAAAGAAGTAAGACCTGTGCACAGCCTAAATAAATAGATCTACTATTTAAGATGGAAAACTCCAAAAAGAGTAAGTTGTAGTTTCAGTAGCTTAAAATAAAGTTGAGTTGTATTATTGGAGGGGGGAGAATTTGACTCAAAAACCAAAATCATTTTTTACTAGGGGTTTGGCACTGTCTCTAGGACAACTTTCACAAAAGGGAGTTCTGCAATACACCATTTCTGTGATATATTTCACAAAAATAGCATTCCAGAGTAAAGTATTAAAGAAGAAAAAACTGCTTAATCTTGCTACAATATATCTAAAATACTGTCATTTAACATGTAATAATTATGTAAGCTATTGGCATATTTTAAATTCTTTGTATTAACTCTTCAAAATCCAGTATATACTTTAAATATGTGTAAAAATATGTATGAGTGTAAATGGATTTTTGCATGTGTTTGGTAATACTACAATTCATATTACTTAAAAGATTAATGCTGTAAGCAAATGAATTAATGTAGGCATTTTGGAGTAATGAAAACTTTGTATTAATGTGATTTGAGAAACTGACAGAAGGCAGTAATTAAATGGTGAATTGTCTGGATGTGAAAGGGAAAAAAAGTGCACGTTGGTGGTTACAGAATAGACAGGGGGATGTTAAGAAGAACAAAGAAAATAGAGAAGCCAAAGAACTTATATGCATG
Organism: Noctilio leporinus; assembly: GCA_004026585.1. Classification (NCBI taxonomy): domain Eukaryota; kingdom Metazoa; phylum Chordata; class Mammalia; order Chiroptera; family Noctilionidae; genus Noctilio; species Noctilio leporinus. The sequence goes on from PVIW01000647.1 coordinate 53,240, forward strand.
ACCCATGGACATGAACTAAGGTGGGGGGCATTGCTGGAGGGATTGGGGTACAGGGTGGAGGGGGGCAAAAGGGGAAAAGTTGGGACAACTGTAATAGCAAAATAAATAAAATATATTTTTAAAAATTAAAATAAAAAAAGACATAGAATAGCTGAATGAATAAGAAACCATGACCCATACATATGCTGTCTACAAAAGACCTACCTCAAAACAAAAGATCTACACAGACTGAAAGTGAAGGGATGGGAAACCATATTTCAAGCAAATGAACATTTTTTAAAAAGCTGAGGTAGCAATACTTATATCAGACAAAATGGATTTCAAAACAAAAGTCATAAAAGGAGACAAAGAATAACACTTAACAATACTTGAGGGAATAATCCAGCAAGAAGATATAACCCTTGTAAATGTATATGCGCCCAACATAAGACCACCCAACTATATAAGAAAAATCTTGGAGAACTTCAAGAAACATATCAACAGCAAGAAACTCATAGTAGGGGATTCTAACACCCATTGTCATCAATAAATAAATCTTCCAAGCAAAGAAACAACAAGAATATTGTGGCACTGAACAACACTCTAGATCAAATAAATTTAATTGATATATACAGAACCTTTCACCCCAAAGAAACAAAATATGCATTCTTTTCAAATGCACATGAAGTATTTTCAAAAATATACCACATGGTAGAACACAGAACAAGCCATAACAAATTCAAGAAAATTGAAATCATATCAAGCATCTTTCCAGATCACAATGGCTAGAAACTGGAAGCCGACCTCAAGGAAAAAACTCAAAAACATTCCAATTCAGGGAGACCGAATAACATCCCATTAAATAATGAATGGGTGAACAATGAGATCAAGGAAGAAATCAAAAAGTTTCTGAAAACAAATGAAAATCAACACACAACGGTCCAAAAACCTGTGGGACAGAGCAAAAGTAGTCCTGAAAGGGAAGTTCATAGCACTACAGGCCTACCTTAAAATGATAGAAAAATTTCAAACAACTAATCCTACAGCTACAACAACAAGAGGAACAACAACAAATGAAGTACAGAACGAGTATAAGGAAGAAAATAATCAAAATCAGAGCAGAATTGAATCACATAAAGACTAAAAAAACAATTCAAAAAGAAATGAGTCCAGGAAGTGATTTTTTGAAAAGGTTTTTTAAAAATTGACAACCCTTTAATGAGGCACATCAAGACAAATGAGAGAGGACCCAAATAAATAAAATCAGAAACAAAAGAGGAAAAATCACAACTGATAACACAGAAATACAAAGGATTGTAAGAAATTACTACAAACAACTATATGACAAGAAGTTTGACAACTTATTTTTGTTGGGTGAAATGGACAAATTTCTAGAAACATATAATCTTCCAAAACTGAATCCAAGAGGAATCAGAAAGCTTGAATAGGCCAATAATAACTAGTGAATTGAAGCAGTAACCAAAAAGCTCCAGGCACACAAAAGCCCCAGTGGCTTCACAGGTGAATTTTACCTAACATTTAGGGAAGAACTAACTCTTATCCTTCTCAACCTATTCAAAAAAAAAAAAAAAATCAAGATGAAAAACTCCTTAACTCTTTCTATGAGGCCAGTGTTATATTAATTCCAAAACCAGGTCATGACACAATAAAAAAGAAAAACTACAGGCCAATATCGCTGATGAATATAGATGCTAAAATCCTCAACAAAATATTGGCCTGGATCCAGCAATACATTAATAAGATCATACTCCATGATCAAGTGGGATTCATCTCAGGGATGCAAGGATGGTATAATATTTGCAAATCATTAAGTGTAATACACCATTTAAACAAAATGAAAGATAAAAACCACATGATCATATCAATAGATGCTGAAAAAGCATTTGATAAAGTACAGCAACCATTTATGATAACAACACTCAGCAAAGTGGGAATAGAGGGAGCATACCTCAACATAATAAAGGCCATATATGAGAAACCTATAGCCAACATCATACTCAATGGCCAAAAACTAAAAGCTTTCCCCCTATGATCAGGGAAAAGACAAGAGTGTCCACTTTCTCCACTTCTATTCAACATAGTTTTGGAAGTTCTAGCCACAGCAATCAGACAAGAAAGAAATGAAAGGCATGCAAGTTGGAAAGGAGGAAGTAAAACTGTCATTACTAATAGATGACTTGATAGTGTATATAGAAAACCCTATAAGCTCCACCAAAAACTACCTGACCTCATAAGTGAATTTGGCAAAATAGCAAGATATAAAGTCAATATTCATAAATCAAAGGCATTTTTGTATACCAACAATAAAATATTAGGAACATAAACTAGGGGGTGGTCCCACTTACTATAGTAACAAGAAAAATAAAGTAGCTAGGAATAAACTTAACCAAGGATGTAAAAGATCTGTGCTCATAAAACTATAGAACACTGTAGAAAGAAATTAAGGAATATACATACAAATAAAGGAAGCACATACCATTTTCATAGATTGAAAGAATTAACATCATTAAAATGTCTGTACTACCTAAAGCAATCTATGGATTCAACACAACCCCTATTAAAATACCAAGGATAGGCCCTGGCTGGTAGCACAGTGGATAAGGTGCCAGCCTGCAAACCCAAAGGTTGCTGGTTCGATTCCCCAGCCAGGGCACATAAGCAGGTTGCAAGCCAGGTCTCCAGCCAGGTCTATGGCTGGAGGCAGGTGAAAGGCAATCATACATTGATGTTTCTCTCCCTCTCTGCCTCTTTCCCTTCCCCTCTCTCTGGAAATAATAAATAAAATCTTAAAAAAAAAAAATACCAAGGACATATTCCACATGTCTAGAACAAATATTTCAAGAGTTTATTTTAAGTATATTTTATTGATTATGCTGTTACAGTTGTCCTAATTATTTTTCCCTTTGTTCCTCTCACCCCAGGACCCTACTTTCCTTCAGCAGTCCCATACCACCTTAGTTCATGTCCATTGATCATGTATGTAAGTTCTTTGGCTTTGTCTTTCCTATACTATTCATAACACCCCCCTGTCTATTTTGTACCCTCTAAATAGACTCTGCTGAGATGGGCAGTTTCTTCTGCTGCCCCAGATCCCATGAGTTTTTGGTCAGAAGCAATAAGGTTTTATTTTCCCTGGCACTGAAACCATGAGCTGGCCTATCTGGTCTAGAGCTGAGATCATCCCCCAAGTGTTTCTCCAGACCTTTATAGTGTATGACTGTGCTTTCTGCTGTCTAGCCACAGCCACTGCCTTGCTGCTCCTGTAGCTACTGCCAGCACCACCATACTATGTTTTTTCCTGCCCATCTCTACCCCTTACCTGCCCATCTTACCTATCTGAATGAGTATTCTTCAAATATTTGTTTGTTGGACTTCCATTTGGTTCAATTTTCTGGTAGTTCTGGTTGATTTTATTTTGAGGTAGTTGTATTTCTTATTGTTATGGAGGGTGATGAAGCATGTGTACCTATGCTTCCATCTTGCCTGGAAGTCTTCCAAAAATTTATATGGAACCAAAAAATTACCCCAAGTAGCTTCAGCAACCTTGAGAAAGAAGAGCAAAGTAGAAAGTATCACAATACCTGATATCAAATGATATTACAAGGCCACTGTAATCAAAATAGTCTGGTACTGGCATAAGAACAAACATATAAATCAATGGAACAGAATAGAGAGACCAGAGAGCCCTGGCTGGTGGCACAGTGGATAAGGCACAGGCCTGGGAACCCAAGGTCACTGGTTCAACTCCCATTTAAGACACATACCAGGTTGCAAGCCAGGTCTCCAGCCAGGTGAAAGGCAGGTGAAAGGCAACCATACATTGATGTCCCCTCCCTCTCTGACTCTCTCTCTTCCCCTCTCTGAAAAAAAAAAAAAAAAAAAAGAATAGAGAGCACAGAAATAAACCTAGGTTCCTGGGATTGACTTTGGGGGGAAAGGGTGGGTGGGGAGGGGGACAGAGGGGAGAAAAAAAGGGATGGATGTAATACAACAACAATAAAATTAAAAGAAATAAACCTAGGTTCCTATGGTCAAATTAATATTTGACAGGGGGAACAGGAGTATAAAATGGAGTAAAAGTAACCTCTTTTTAAAAATGGTGTTGGCAGTTCTGGACAGGTATATATGCAACAAAAAGAAAGAAAGAAAGAAAGAAAGAAAGAAAGAAAGAAAGAAAGAAAGAAAGAAAGAAAGAAAGAAAGAAAGAAAGAAAGGAAACGAAACTAGACCACCATACACCAGAATCAACTCAAGATGGATAGCAGACTCAAATGTAAGCCATAATACACAAATACCCCAGAGGAAAACATAGGCAGTAAAATTTCAGATATCCCATGCAGCAATATTTTCACCAATATATATATTCTAGGACAAGGGAAATAACGGAAAGAACAAACAAATGTTGACTTCCATCCAAGATAGAAGCATAGTTAGACATGCTTCACCTCCCTCCACAACCATAAGAAGAAATTTGACTACCTCAAAACTACCAGTAAATTGAACTGCATGGGAGTCAAATATATAAAGAAGGAATACTCATCCAGACAGGTAGGAAGGGTGGAGTCAGAGTGGAGAGAATGCCATGTAGTAGTGGTGGCAGCCGTGGCAGCAAGGCAGTGACTGTGGCCCACCAGAAGAAAGCACAGTCACACACTATCAAAGTCAGGGCAGTCACCTGGGAAATGATCCCAGCTCCAGGCCAGGCTGATTCCAGCACCAAGGAAAATAAAGCCTCATTGCTTCTGACTGTGAAAACCAAAGCCCTAGAATGTCAAAAACAAAAACAAAAACCCATCCCCTCTGGAAACCACAACCAGGGTAACAGCTAGAGGGGTACCAGTCCCATAAAGGAGGTGGTAGGAGTGCCTGGAAAAGGCACCTGTGGGATGGCGACTATAGCCGACCAGCAGAAAGCGAAGTCACAGTAAGGACTCCTGTTGAGTGTCCCAGTAGCAGACCAGTCCGTGCAGCTCACAGTTCCAGTGCCGGGTGTGGGGGCGGTGGGGGGAATAAAGCCACATTGCTTCTGACTGTGAAAACCAGTGGGGGTTGGGATGGAGGAAGAAACTGCTGGTCTCTCAACAGAGTCCATTTGTTTAGAGGCCTCCATGGTCCTGAAACATTCAAAGACCCATCCGCTCTGGGAACCATGTCCAGGAATAGCTAGAGAGGAGCTAGTCCCATGTGGGAATCAGGATAAGTGCCTGGAAAAGGGATGAGTGCTGAGCAAGCCGCATTGTTCCCTCTCAGGCCCTTCCCCCATATACAACACCACAACTTGGTGAAATGGGTTGCCTTTACTGATGAATACCAAGGCTCCACCCCTTACAGTAATGTAACAATGTAACAGATGTGACAGCTCTACCTAAGACACAGAGGCAAATGCAGCAGGCTGTCAAGTTGAGAAGGCAGAGAAGTATGGCCCAAAAGATCAAGGTTCCAGTGGGAGAACTAAGGGATGAGAAGATAACCAAACTGACAGATGAACAAATAGCCAGCCTGACAGATGCACGGTTTAAAATGCTGATGATAAAAATGCTCACAGAATTGACAGATATGCTTGAGCATGGCAAAATGCATAAAGGAGGAAGTGAAGGCTATGTGAAACAAAGGAAAAATCCACATGAAACCAAAGGTAAAAGAAAACAAAATGGGGTCCAAATCAGTAATTTGGAACATAAGGAAGAAATAAAGATTCAACCAGTACAGAATGAGGAAATAAGAATTGAAAAAAAAAATGAGGAGAGGTTTAGGAATCTCTGGGACAACTTTAAATGTGCCAACAATGAATCATAGGGGTGACAGAAGAAAAGGAAGAGCAAGAAATAGAAAATTTGTGGTAAAAAATAATGAAGGAAAACTTCCCAAATTTAGTGAATGAAATAGACGTACAGGTCCAGGAATCACAGAGAATCTCAAACAAGCTAGATTCAAATTGGATCACACCAAGATACATCATTACTAAAATGTCAAAGATTAAATAAAGAGAGAATCTTAAAAGCAGAAAGAAAAGAAGAGAGTTACCCACAAAGGCATTCCTATAAGACTACTTGCTGATTTCTCAAAAGAAACTTTGCAGGCAAGAAGGGACTGGCAAGAAGTATTCAGAGTGATGAAAAGCAAGAACCTACAACCAAGATTACTCTATCCAGCAAAGCTATCATTTAGAACGGAAGGGCAGATAAAGTGCTTCCCAGACAAGGTAAAGATAAAGAAGTTCATCATCACCAAGCCCTTATTATATGAAATGTTATGGGGCCTTAATTAAGAAAAAGAGAATTTAAATTATGAACATTAAAATGATGGCAAACCCACAACTATCAACAACAGAATCTAAAAAATAAAAACAAAAATAAACTAAGTAAACAACCAGAATAGGACCAGAATCATAGGCATGGTGATCAGAGCACACTCATGCCTTTTCTCAGGCATGAATTTTTTACTTTCTCCTAAACTTTAAGGGTTCTCTCTAGACTTACAGCCAGGGCTAACCCCTAATCCTATATCTGAGGCCCTCTTCTCTCTGACTCCCCAATGAGCTAAAAGCAGCCCCACATTGGCTCACTTCCATCCTTGTGACCTTCACTTCCCAGTGAGGTAACAGCCCCACCTTGGCTCACTCCTTTTCCATAACTTTTTCTAGGAAGCCAAAGCAGAGCACCGCCTAGGCTCTCACCTGTTCTTTTTTCTACCCTAAGACCTTCATTGTTTCCCTGTCCCCAACCTTACTAAACATACTCTCAAAATCACCTGAGCTGGTGTTGTGAAATCTTTCCTACACTACAGGACAGCCTGGGGCAGGTGTGCTTTCAGCTCTGCCCTGTCCAGTTATAACAGCAGTGGAACTTTCAGATCTCTGGTTTCATAGAGGAGAAAAGAAGCAGAATTCCATGCCAGGTCAGGGCATGCAATTGCCAAGTTGCTGGCATCTCCTGAGAATGGAGTTTGACTCATGGAATTTCAAATGAGACATCTTGGGCTCAAATCCTGGCCCAAACACTTACTAGTTCTGTAGCATTAAGCAAATTCCATAATCTCTCTTTGCCTCAGTTTTCTCTCCTGTCAATTGGGGATGAGGATAGTAGTAACTACTCTTCATAAGGTTAAACTATATAATATACAGTGTCTGGTGCTCAGCAAGCACTAGGTAAGTGTTATCATTATCACCTCGCTCTCCCACTCCCTTTCCCTCTTCTCCTCTCCTCCCCCAACCCCTCTCTTCATTCATTCATTGCACCACCTGCAGCCCATTAGGAAACAAGAGAAAGAACAGGCAGCTACTTATCTTCTGTTTTTGAAGTCAGTTGAGTGTAAAGAAAACAAACAAACAAAAAAACAAGGACTTGAAAACAGGAAAATTGCTTCCAATCTTGGCTTGAAAGAAAAATTACTTCAATGACCTTGAGCAAGTCCATGCCCTTCTCCCAGTTTTCTTCTCTGTTAAACAAGATGGAGGTGGCCTCTAGACATGCAGCATAGGAACGGGTCCAGACCCAAACTGAGCATCCCTTCACTGTTACCCCAGTCCCCATGAAGAGCCTGGGCTGAGCTAGGCACCAAGTACCCACCCCAGCATGGGGGCAGAACACTACTGTGTAGACCCACCTGGTAGAAGGAGGGAGACAGCCTGCCTATGGCTCAGGTTGGAAATCAACAGCTGTGAAAGGTCTTCCAGGCTGGTGACCTCCCACCTGAGCTTTACCCTCTCTCAAAGTTGGAGCCCAAATGAAGGGAGGCGTTCGTCTAGGGCACTTCATCACTCTTCTGTTTCCATCCCTTTCCCAGCTGCAGACAATTTGGGGCAAGAAAAGAATCTTTGTCCATCTACTAGCTAATGTCCCTGGACAGTGACTTTTATCTCTCAACACAGGTTTCCTCTTATAGAAAAAGATTAATAGTGCATGCCTGTTAGAGCTGTTTTATTATTTATAGAATATCAATTAGGATGCAAGCAACAGGAATAACCCAAATCAAAGCAATTTAAAAAATGTATTTACTTGGTAACCCAATTTATAAACAGGCCATATGTAGGGCAGGACCCACTATTTATCAACTAAATGGCTCCAGATGTTTTCTGTATTTCCCCTTTTTTAATACAAGGGTGGGGGGTGGAATACACAAAAATAAGGCAACAGTTGCCCACACACTCATCCCTTTACTCTTTAATTATGTAAAGCAGGAAGTAAAAGTTTTCTGATTCTAACTTTAGAGGTAAATACTGCTTAAAATTTGTGGCATAATTTTCAGACATTTTTAAAATCACTCCCAAATGATTTAGTCTTCTTTACTCTAAATCTGCAGTATTCAATTTGATAGATACTTAAAATATGGCTAGTTCAAACTGTGATATATTATAAAGTACATACTAGATTTTAAAGAATTAATACCAAAAAATTTAAATATGTTAATAGCTTATATAATTATTACATGTTAAATGATAATATCTTAGATATATTGTAGTAAATTAAGCATTTTTTCTCTTTTCTTTTTTTCTTTAAAGCTTATTTTACTCTGGAATGCTATTTTTGTGAAAATATCACAGAAATGTTGTATTGCAGAACTCACTTTCATGAAAACTGTCCTAGAGACAGTGTTAAACCCATAGCAGAAAATGATTTTGATTTCTGAGTCAGATCCACCCGTTCCAATAATACAAATCAACTTTATTTTAAGCTACTGGAACTACAACTTACTCTTTTTGGGGTTTTCCATCTTTGATAGTAGATTTTTTTTTCTTTTTTGCCATGCAGAGGTCTTATTCTTTTAATACATTCTGTTTCTCCTCTACATGTGTTTTACCAGTTGAAGCCTTCAGAAATAATGGCACTTGCATTGTTTAGCTGGTCCCCACAGAGTAGAAATTATGATATCTGCTAATTTGAGATAAAAAGGAAACCTATGATTTAAATAATTTTGTAGAATAGTATTCTAGTTATTTTTTGAACTTGTGGTTGACTTCCCATGTGGTCCTAAGTTAACTACTGAACTATTTAAGAGTCTGTTGAGGTAGAGATTAGATACATTCATATTTGAATAATGAAGTTTACTATAGCATGAATACATTTTCCCAAGCACCCCCAGTTTGGGGACCTTCATTGCTAGAAATACCTATTTCCACAAGCTACAGGGTGCATGCAATCAATTGGCAATAACTTTGCATCTCCTTATTTCACATGTTTCTTATTAATTTTGGAAAACTATGTTTCTAAGGTTATGATTTAACATCATTGTTTCAGATATAAAGTATTAAATTCTGAGAGCAACCATCATGTCGAAGGAATATGCTGTTAGAGCAACCATAATTTCTGGACTGCGTGCAGGCCAAATTGCTAAGGAAATTTCGGACTTCAGTAACATCCCTTTATGTACATTTTACAACATGAAAAAGGTGTATGATGCTGATCCTGATGTTGCCATGCCAACAAGGAAAACACGTAAGGTATGCAAGGATCCCACAAGTCCAGATACTGTACACAGAATCCAGGAGATCATCAATGAAGATCCAGGAAAGTCAATGCACTCTATAGGAAGAGGACTACAGATGTCAGATGCAACAGTTCGCAAGATTATTGCTGAAGATATCAGATACAGATCGGATGTTCTTAGAAGAGGCCAGTTTATGACGCAGTAGACAAAGGAAAGGCACTTTGGAAAAGCAAGGAAACTGCTAACAAAATTGAAAAATACCAAAGAAAAAAACCTTCTGATTTTCTTCTCCAATGAAAAGAATTTTCAGCAGGATCAAGTAGTCAACAGAAGAAATAACAGGTGGCTCTGTGAGACTCTTAATGAACTCCCAATTGTCATGAAAATGAAATTTCCTGCTACTGTGATGGTGTTAGGTGTTGTCAGCAATGAGGGAGATATCATGACCCTGCATTTTTTCCCACAACGCTTGAAGGTGACTGCTGATGTTTACCTTGACATTTTGAGAGTAGTTGTACCATGGATGAAGCAAGTCGCAAATGGACATCATTTTATCTTCCAACAAGATGGTGCACCAGCACATAACGCCAAAAAGGTGCAAGAATATCTCAGTTTCTGAAGTTTGGTCAAAGGAAATCTGGCTGCCTAGTTCACCAGATGCAAATCCTTTAGACTATTACGTATGTAGCATTTGTGAGAGAGAAGTTAATAAACAACCTCATTCCGATAAAGAGGCTGTTCAACCTAAGATTGAAAACATGATGATGTCCATGGATAAAGAAAAGTTAATTAAAGTGTGCTTAAGATTCTGAAATCAAATCAAGTCTACTATTGCAGCAAATGAAGTTTTTTTGGAACAATTTAAAAAATAATGACTATGTTTATGAATTTACATATAAGAATAAATTAATTTCAAAATATGATGCTTTTGTGGTATGTTCTGTATTTTACTAAAATTTTGCCAATTGATCATGCACACCCTGTATATGTTATTAGGTTGTTCCTGTCTTGCTACTTTTAGAATTCTTTCCTTGTCTTTGAAATTTGCCATTTTAATTATGATATGTCCTGGAGCGGGGCTGTTTGGGCTCCCTCTGTGTTCTCTGAACTTGAGTGATGTTTTCACTTATCAAGTTAGGGAAGTTTTTTGTCATTACTTTGTCAAACAGGTTTTCTATCCCTGGCTTTTCTTATTCTTCTTCTGGTATCCCTATGATAGGATATTATTGTGTTTCATGTCCTGCAGCTCTCTTAAAACCTCTACTTTTCTTTCAATCCTTTTTCATTTTTTTGCACAGGGAATTTTTTTCTACATGGCCTCTATCTCACTGATCTAATTCTCTGCTTCCTCTAGCCTACTTTTGATTCCTTCTACTGTATTCTTCAATTTGGAAATTGTAGGGGACAGTGACAACTGACAAGGCTGCACTTGATTGCTTGCATCTGCAAAGCAGAAGCAGGCCAGCAACTGACAGCAACCAGAACTAGAGGGGACTGAGAAGGGAATAGATAACCTCAAGCTTCAGCTGAATGTTGCTGTAACCATTGCAGAAGAAACATTTATCATTTAGATAGCCTGGGAATGGGACAATCTTTGCCCACAGTGTTCCCTTAAGCCTGCAAAACCTCCTTGAGCTTTATCTAACCAACCCCTATAAAATAAACTCGGAGACCATGTTCATTGTCATTGTCCCTTCATCTGAGGGCAATGCTCCACCTGGCCCCCGCTTTTCTCTATACTGTGTTGTGTCTTTCTTAATCTCCTGTTGCCCCACTTAGGGACCTCCACTCCACATGGATTGCAACAGGAAATTATATTCTTCATTTCCTCCTGTGTGGGGCACCTGTCCCGCAGATCCCTCAGCGTGGATGAAATGACTGACTCAGAGACAAGATACCTGAGGAAAGAGAAGGTGAATGCCTCTCAGAGAACACTGCTGAATCTTCTCTAGGTTCGAAATTCTGTTGGGTTTAACTATGTGCAGGAATGCATGGGGTAAGCAAGCAACCCTTTTACCCATTGACAGGGAAGAATAATCTAAGAAAGCCTGAATCATTATAAGGTGATAATTGGTCAGGCTGCGAGATGCCAGCCCAGGGATTCCCGAAGATAACTTCACTAAATCACCTCTAAGAGTTTCCCGTCTGGTTCCATTATCACATCCCTGCCAGGTTAGATATGTAAACATTGATTGTTAGAGTTTTAACCAAAGTCCAGGTGGCTTTTTTAACTTAAACATTCTGTCCCAACATCCTGTTGATACATATCTGGAGTTATACAAAGCAGAGCAGGCTTTACTAGTCTCAAAGAGCACACTGCATTCTTATCTTTCTTCTAAGACCCTCTGGAATGTGGGAGTGGTAGTGTAGCAATTGGAACATGCCAACCAGCAGTCCTCAGGATTCATGGGACCATATAATGGTCCCAGCTCATGCAGCTGGTCAGTTTCCAATACCACACAAACCGGTCTCCCATATTTCTGGCTCTTAATGATAGTTTCTATGCCTTTTTAATGCTAGTGTAGGTCTCAGTAAGTTCCCTATAGCTCCCCTAGAGTTCTTCATAGTTCCCTTGAAGTTGTTTTTTTTTTTTTTTTTTTTTTTGAGCTCACTGAGTTCATTGAGTTTCTCTAGAATTATTATTTTGAATTCCATGTCTGATAGTTTGCTTCTCTCTATTTCATTTAGTAGTCTCTCTGGGGTTTCCTCTTTTCCTTTTGATGATGGACCGTTTTAGGTGACTCTCCTTGTTTGTTTTTGCTTCTTAGGTTGGGCTGTTTTGAGTTTCTGTCTTTCTAGTGTGACCTTCTGTCATGTGGAGGTACTTCCTGGATCCACCCCTGGTGAAGTCAGATCATTCCCCAGGCTGGGCCTAGTCAGCCTATTGGAGCCAACTAGAGATCCACTGTCTTAGTCTGTGTTCTTCAGTTTTAGGGTTTTTAATTTTTTTTATTATTGTATTACATCCATCCCCTTTTTACTCTCCTCTGTGCCCTTCCCCACCCACCCACTCCCCACCAAAGTCGATCCCACTTGTTGTCCATGTCCATGATTCTTCCATACTAGTTCCTGGACTAAACTGCTCCCCTTCTTTGCCTCCTCGTCCCCTCTCTCCCCGCCCCTCTGCCCACTGAAGGTCCACTCATTGTATTCATGTATCTGGTTCTGTTTTATTTGTTGGCTTGTTTTGTTCATTATTGTC